>WNWK01008202.1:0-86700 GCA_009830355.1 Cherax destructor | reverse complement strand
CAGACAGCTATTCAAGTGCCGATACCGAAGGAATTTTTTCCCATAAGAAATAATGAAAATTAGATTAATCCATTTCAGACCCCCAAAAATACACTTACAATAGCACCTACAAAAATACACTTACATAATTGTTCGAGTTGGGAACTGCTCGTAAGTATATGTACCACTGTACTGATAAGGTGCTGAAAATTGTAAGTACGTACCTTAGCTTTTATAAGGGGTCTACCTGGAGTCTACCTGGAGAGAATTCCAGGGGTCAACGCCCCCGCGGCCCGGTCCGTGACCAGGCCTCTTGTTGGACCAGAGCCTGATCAACCAGGCTGTTACTGCTGGCCGCACGCAGTCCAACGTACGAACCACAGCCCGGCTGATCAGGTACCGACTTGAGGTGCCTGTCCAGTGCCTGCTTGAAGACAGCCAGGGGCTTGTTGGTAATCCCCCTGATGTATGCTGGGAGGCAGTTGAACAATCTTGGGCCCCTCACACTTATTGTGTTGTCCCTCAACGTGCTAGTGGCACCCCTGCTCTTCATTGGGGGAATGTAGTGAAACCTAGGACATAGTGCATTATGGTGGCTTTGTGTATGTGTGTGTGTATGTTTTTGTACATATGTGCATGAGGGTGTGCGTGTAGGTAGATGTTTGGCAGGGGTACAGGCCAAAAAAATAATGATTATAATTTGAAGTGGGAGTTAGTACAGTTGTGTTTACATTAACGTTGTATTATTGAGACATTCATTATAGCCACAAAGGCTGGTAAAAAAAATATTTTGAAGGGTAGAAGAAGCTGAAATTCAGTATTTACAACAAAAAATAATAGTATAATGTACAGGTATGCATAGTGATGTATAGGGCATATAAGAGTAGTCTCTAAGATTTAATGTCCTGTTGGAGTATGAATGAGGCAACATCCTTGAAGCAAGTAAGTACCTACTTATAAGAGGTTAGTAGTAAAGTACAGGTGCTCCTCAAGTTACGATGGAGTTATGTTCCGACGAACCCGACGTGAGTCGAAAATATCATAAATCGAATATGAATATGATAAGGGAAATAAATAAGTAAATAAATAAATGCCATCACTGAATAAGTAAATAAACAAATGATTACTGTAACTAACAAAATACCAGCATTGAAAGGTAAATAAAGGTATACAAGTTAGGGATTTACTGCCTTCATGCTGGGTAATTATCTCAAGTTTCATCTCCATAATAATTGCTTTTGCACCATCATAAGTTGAAATATCCTAAGTTGAACCATTGGAAGTCGAGGAGCACCTGTACTTACTTACATTGTAGGTCTAGTAATCAGTATTGATCGGTATGGATCAGTAGTGATCAGTAGTGATCAGTATTGATCAGTAGTGATCAATTTTGATCAGTATTGGATCACAATGTTTATGTTCTTCTGGAAAGGCAGGTAAAGAAAGAGTAATTGTCAGAATATTTTCTTTGTGGGGAATGGCTGAAAAATTCAAAATATATACATACTGTAAACGTACTACGTGTAGGTATTACCAGCCCTAAGTTGACATATTTAATGTACTCCATGAGACACCCCTGGACTTGTAGTCAAGTTGTAAATATTTTGTTACAAATTCCAAAATATACACTATAGAATAAGTAGCAATGCACTAGAAGTTTAATTCCAATTTATACCCAAGTGAAATATAGTTTTTGCATTTTATTCTATAGTATTTTATTCTTATTAAAGAGGGAGAGAGAGGAGGGAGAGGGAGAGAGAGGGAGAGTGCCGCACACACGTTCAGAACAAGAACGGAGCAAGAGGAGGCTAGCGACGACAAGCTCTTTATTTACCATAAAGGTATTTAATTTGGTATTGATATGTTACAACTGCACTGTATTCTTTATCTGAAATAATGTTCAACGTATTTAAAAACATACAAGACTTACAACGATAATGAATACCATTGCTTGCACACTTGAACACTTACTGATCAACATTCAGTAGAAATATTGGCAGATTTTTAATGATAAGGGGCTCACAAAAAATTCCCAAAAAGCCAGCTAGGCCTAAGGACAAAACTACACACAACACTGATAAATAGGACATTGTATACACATCGACTTGTGGTCCAGGTTGGTTTGTGGCTGGTAGGTTACTGTATATATTTGAACTCTGGCCATTTCCCACAGTGTATTCCCCATATGCTCCTCCTCCTCCTCCTCCTCCTCCTCCCCCCCCCCCTCCCCCTCAAAACCAAAAAAATCATGTAGCTTTCTAATGGAGCATAGGCATCATTGAAAATTTTTGACCCACAGAGACCCCAATATTCTCATCCTATTTTTAAAACAGTACCAATACAGTATATTACTGTAAATAAATCAGGGAACATGGTAAGTTAGCCCTAAAATTCACAGGTCAGTGCATTAACCACTTGACCTGTGAGTTTTAAGACTTGCTTGCCTTTGGTCCAACTCCCACCCGTTCTGTGGTTTGTTTACAATCGTGTTATTATGATTTTGAGTCATACTACTTTACTTCCCGACCTCCAGAACTGAAGTTTGTCTGGCTAATTTCCCAGAACGCCACAAGTTCAATCCCCGCTCGTGGTATGGTTTGTTTGCAATCGTGTCATTAACGATTTCGTGAGTCATGAACTACTTGTGTGTTGTTAATGGTTCTTTTATCATTATTTCTTGCTAATGCCTATATGAAAATGGCTTAGAATTCTGCCCCATTAGACAATGTCTAATTTTTAAGTATGTAGTCTTTAAGCATTAGCATTAGTTTGCTCGAAATACATTGCACACTACAGGTGCTCCTTGACTTAGAATACAATACAAAAATGCAATTTTATTTCTTTGCAAAGGTTACAATGTGTGATTTACATTTTACAAAATGTTTAATACAAAGAAAGCCACTAACATGCCTGGGCATTTCGGGCAGACAATGGGTTACGTTCCATCAGACCCGTCATAAGTCAAAAATATCTTAAGTCGAATATGAATATATGCTAATTAAATAAATAACTACTGTCACTGAATAAGTAAATAAACAAATAATTATTGTAACTAAGTAAATATCAGTACTATTGAAAAGTAAATAAATACTTGCCACCTTCATGCTGGGTAATTATCACAAGTTTCATCTCCAAAGTAATTACTTTTGCACCATGGTAAAGTCGAAATATCGCAAGTCGAGGAGCACCTATAGTGACTTTCTGTTGTGCCAAACAATGTTGCATTACATGTGTAAACTGTTATATCTTTGTTTTTGTTTTTTCAATGAACCAGCTGCATCCCACCAAGGCAGGGTGATCTAGAAAGAATAACGAAAGTTTTCTTTTAAAATCTAGTAATTTATGCAGGAGAAGAGGTTAATTATCTTTGTACTGCATAAAAATAAATAAAAAATTTAATTTTAATTTTAATTTTTGTTAGTAAAATGACCAGAAGAGAGTCAAAAGTCAAAGATTTATTTCCTCTTGTACCGTAACCCAGAACCTAACATGCTGTCTAAGCGGGGCCAGCCTGTAATAATTATTATATTGTAAATAACTTAGGATAACCCAAAAAAGTCAAAGTGAATTACAGTGGACCCCCAGTTTACGATAGTCTCCAAACTCGCCCTTTTATGTAAGTTTATTTTTGTAAGTGCTTTTGTAAGTGTATTTTTGGGGGTCTAAAAGGACTAATCTAATTTACATTATTCCTTATGGGAATAAATTCGTTCGGTAATGGCACTTGAATAGCATTCTTGAACGAAAAAATGACGTAATCCGGGGGTCCACTGTACTTCCATTGTTCTGGGATATGGTATAAACCTTAGTAATAGATACCCAGAAATTGGTTTAAAAAAACACGTGAAGATATTTATTAGAAGTGAAGCGATCGAGGTCCCACGACTGAAATATTTTTCTAATAAATATGACCTAGTGTTTGCTCACCTGCCTTTTTAAACTCGTTCTGGGATTTAATTTTCATTGTTGACACCTTGATCATGCATTCCCTCTGAATACCAAAGTTTTATTTTGACTTATGGCAAGGCAGCAGTGGAGTGAATGATGGTGAATGTGTGTCCTCTCTCTGGAGTTGCCCGTACTTTGCTGGGAAACGACATCTGTTAAAAAAATCGGTTAGACCAAAATATCTCGGACTTCATTTTTAACCTGACTTATAGTAAAGGTACTAGTTATGGTATTCACGGGGAAGTACTAAACCCTTAAGGGATGCACAGTGGGGGACAGGAGGTAATTGTATCTTGAGCCAGAGATGGGGTTCAGCTCCAATTCCTTCCATCAAGAGCCCTTTATTGGCATCAGGACTTTTTAACCCTTTCGGGGTTTGGTCGTACTAGTACGGCTTACGCCCTGGGGTTATTGACGTACTAGTATGCCTAAATTCTAGCGCCCTCAAATCAAGCAGAAACAGGCTGTTAGGCCTAGATGTGATAGAATGGGTCTGTGCGGTCAGTGTGCGCAGTATAAAAAATTCCTGCACCACACAGTGCATAATGAGGAAAAAAAAAACTCTGACCGTGTTTTTTATTTAACCCTTAAACTGTCCACACGTAGATCTACGTTCACTCGCGCACTGCTCCGAATATTTTGAAAAAAAAAAAAATCGTTTTTTTTTTAAAAAATGAAGAGCGCATTTTTATAAACAGGATAGGCTAAAAAAAAAATTTTTAGGGCCAGTACTTACCGAGATATAAGCCCTACAAGTTGGTGCTGGATGCTCACCTGACGGCAACAACAAGTCCTGCCGCTTGCAGAAGTAATGCCGATATACTTTTTTTTCTAGTTTTTATTTTATTTTATACAATTTTTATGTTCTGGTAATTACAATTTATAATAGTTCTTGTGATTTCATAGCCAATCTTTGTTCTAACACTAATATTAGGTACTGAAATAGTACTCAAATAGTCACAATGACACCAACAGGTGAACAATTTCACCTGCCTTGGTCATTTACTATTGTCTATAAATATATACAAAGTATTTATAGGTCCCAGCAATGTTTTAGACATCCTGGAGTATATATGAAACTCCTTGAAGAATGGTGTTATGACAATTGTCAGATAACTACTGATAAGACAGTGACATTGATGAATGAATGTGTGCCAGGAACCCTTGCTTTGTTTTCACTGTCTGTATCTGTCTATCTATCTATCTGTCTATCTATCTATCTGTCTATCTGTCTATCTGTCTATCTATCTATCTGTCTATCTATCTATCTATCTGTCTGTCTATCTGTCTATCTATCTGTTTGTCTATCTATCTGTCTATCTGTTTCTCTATCTATCTGTCTATCTGTCTATCTATCTGTCTATCTGTCTATCTATCTGTCTATCTGTCTATCTATGTTTCTATCTATCTGTCTAGCTCGGCTTATCTGTCTTTGTTTGCCTGCCTATGTGTGCCTGGAGTATAATATGAAACTCCTTGACTAATGGTGTTATGACAAGTGTCAGATAACACTGACAGCCCAATGACATTGATGAATGAATGTGCGCAGGGAACCCTCGCTTTGTTTTCACTGTATCTGTCTATCTATCTGTCCATCTGTCTATCTGTCTGTGTCTCTGTCTAGCTCTGCTTATCTGTCTTTCTGTCTGCCTGTGTGTGCCTGGAGTATATGAAACTCCTTGAAGAATGGTGTTATGACAAGTGTCAGATAACACTGACAGCCCAATGACATTGATGAATGGGAGCAGGGAACCCTCTCCTTGTTTCCACTGTCTATCTGTCTGTCTGTCTAGCTCTGCTTATCTGTCTTTCCGTCTGCCTGTGTGTGTATCTTTCCGTCTGCCTGTGTGTGTGTGTGTCTTTCCGTCTGCTTGTCTCAGTCTGAGTGCGGCTCGTAAGCCAACAGGTATTATACGCGATGCAGAAGTGACAATGTGACAATGCGTATTACTTGCCAGTCATGTGTATTATGTCTTATATATACAAGTATTGTATAGGACTTTGCCTGGATTTTTAGGTTATCCTAAATAATTTACACTATGTATAATAACTGTACTTATGTGTACATGTGAGAGAGATATTACAGATATATATAGATAGACAGATATAGACAGATACAGAGATATAGGACAGATAGATATAGACAGATATAGACAGAGATATAGACAGATATAGACAGATATAGACAGAGATATAGACAGATATAGACACAGAGACAGCCAGAGACAGCCAAAGCCAGCCTGCCGAATATATAAGAACGTAAAAGAAGGAACACTGCTGAAGGCCTACTGGCCCATGCAAGGCAAGTCCATGTCACCCCCCAGCTTAGACCAATGACCCACCTAGTCAGGTCACATCCTCTGAAGGAAGGAGCACAGCATCAGACCACAAGCTAGTCAGGTCCAACTCACACCCACCCACAGCCACTCATGTATTTATCGAACCTATTTTTACTTTCCTCTTATAAGGGGAGTGTTAATGCGACATGACATCAGTGAATCCATGGTGTTTGCCACATTATTTGCTCCAGCTGGCACTCAATTGAACTAGTGCTCCCACAAGGTACTAAGTGGTCCCAGATTTTTTTAATACTGCGCACACTGAGGGCGCAGACCCATTCTCTCATGTCTAGGCGACTCAGGCCAATTGCACTAAATTTGAAGGAATGAAAAATAAAACGTTGATCTACGTTCGGAGCAGTACGCGTACAAACGTATATCTACGTTTGGACAGTTTAAGGGTTAAAACAGCGACTTTGCAGTCTATTTTCGTATAGTATTTATGCTTGTATTCTCGTTTTCTTAGTCTCATTTTATAGAATAGATGATATATTACAGAAATAGAGATAATTTTGACTGGTTTCACTATGACAAGTACCTTGAAACTGAGCGCAAAATAGCGAAAATGTTCGATTTTGGCCGATGTTAAAGAGTAAACAAATCACACCATGCGTCCAATACACATCAACTGGAGAGTCTAATATTCTTGCACAAGTGTGCTGATATTATTTATACCATTTTTACAATGATGCAGTTGTATACATAACAGTAAATCTTCTATTTTTTGTGAGAATAAAAATTCAAAATGGAAAGCAAAAGTAATGTAAGAGGGGCCTGGAGACGTGACTAATGAACAGAGAAGATGTTATTTTAGTGCCAGGAATGTCTGCCTTGTTTATTATGGACCCTATTTTGAAATTGGCATCGTTTGAAATTTGTGTGAAATTGGCCAAATTGCCATTTTCTGACCACTATTTTGTGTAGTTGAAATTGGTAAATAGGCGGTTTCTTGTACTCAATCGATAGAAGAAATGGAGTTCTAGCGAAATAGCTATAATTTTAGTAGACTGAAACATTGGAATTTGCCGAAAATAGGGCTCAAAGTGGGCGAAATCGCCGATACGTAAATGTCATGGATACCGCTAACTTCACGAAAGCATAATTCTGTTAGTTTTCGATCAAATTTCATAATTTTTGTGGCGTTATGATCGGAAAAAGATTCTCTATCATTTCATAAGAAAAAATAATTTTTTTTTTTTAAATTCGTGGACCCTGAGTACGAGTTTCAGAGACCCCTTGGACCCCCAAAAGGTTAAAGGAGTTCATGGAAAGATGACCCGTCAAGGGAGGTTCCTTGATGCTGGTGAGGGGCTCTTGATCTAGGGAATTGGATCTGTGCTCCAGTTCCCTAAATTAAGCCTGAATACCTTCCATCACTTGCCCCCACAGGCGCTGTATAATCTCTGTGGGTTTAGCTCTCCCCCATGATTATAATAATAATAATAATAATGAAAAGATAAACAGCATCTCTTAACTGAGAGTTATTATTATTATCATTATTGTTGTTGTTGCTATTATTATTATTATATTGATGGGGTTGTACAGCACCTGGGCAGTGGGAAGCAATCAGGTTTGATTAGAGGAAGAGGAGCTACAATTTCTTATATCAAGATACCTTCACTATCATCAGGATACCTTCATGTTAAGTAAAAAACACAAGCGTAACTACTGCAACATTTAATTGTAGGAACGTTTCACTCTCCAGGAGCTTTGTCAAGCCGTTACAAACAATACATGGACACAGAGGGTATATATAGGCTTAGAGTGAGGTGTAAGGCACAGTATAATCATTGTAGAAGTAGTAGTAGTTGTAATACTAGCAGTAGTATTAGTAGTACAGTGGACCCCCGGTTCTCGTCGGTAATCCGTTCCAGAGGGCCCGTCGACCACTGGTTTGGTCAAACTCCGATTCTATTTTCCCCATAAGAAATAATGGAAATAAAATTAATCTGTTCCAGACATCCAAAAGTATTAAAATAAAATATTTTTTAGAACTTTTTGACATTAAATTATACAGAATTTTATGAAAAATTAAGAAATAATTGTACAATAACATGTCACTTACATTTATTGAAGAGTTGTTGACATGTGGAAGACGGGAGGAGGGGAGAGGATGGAGTAGTATGCTAGTGTTTGGAAGGGGAATCCCCTTCCATTAACACTGCAGGTGCCAAGTTCTTTTCTGGGGTTACTGGCCTTTTTCTTTTAATGCCACTAGGACCAGCTTGAGAGTCACTGGACCCCTCTCTCACAAAAAGTCTGTCCAGTGAGCTCTGTGTCTGGCGGTTCTTTAAAACATCCCTGAAAGGGGACACCACATTGTCATTGTACATGTGGCCAACACGGCCTGCAACAGCTTGGTTAGGGTGATAATCATATATAAATGTTTGCACATTAGTTCATTGGGCACAAATCTCCTTAATTTTTGAAGAAGGCACCTTCTTCCATCTCGGTTCCACCTCCTTCCCCTCTGGACCATTTTCCTGAACTGTGGTCTGTTGTTGCTGTTGAAGCTCTTGCAGATCTTCAGTGGTTAGCTCTTCATTGTGCCCCTCCACCAACTGTTCCACATCCTCGGTACAAACATCCAACCCCATGGACTTGCCCAGTTCCACAATTTCTTGCACAACAGGCTCAGGCTCAGGGTTCTGAGGCTCAACCCCAAAACCTTCAAAATCTAGGACACAGTCTGGCCACAATTTTCTCTAGGCAGAGTTCAAAGTCCTGGTAGTCACTCCCTCCCAAGCATTACCTATAAGCTTTACACAATGCAGGATATGGAAATGATCTTTCCAAAACTATTTTAGGGTCATATCCATGTCTGTGGTCACATCAAAGCACTTTTGAAACATTGCTTTGGTGTAGAGTTTTTTAAAGTTGCAAATGACCTGCTGGTCCTTGGGCTGGAGGAGAGGAGTGGTATTAGGGGGCAAGAACTTCACTTTGATGAACTCACAGTCCTGCACAATTTCCTCTGCCAAGTCTGGAGGATGACCAGGAGCATTGTCTATTATCAGGAGGCACTTAAGTGACAAATTATTTTCCTCGAGATAATTCTTCACACTGGGGCCAAACACGTTTTTGAACCAATCAAGGAAAATTTCCCTAGTGACCCATGCCTTTTTGTTAGTGTTACAAAATGACATGATATCTATTAGTAATAGACATCTCCAGTGAACACTAGAAAGGATAGCCCTTCTAGCATCCAGCCTGTTACTGGGCTTTTGCAACAAAGTCAGTATCCTGGTCCAGTTATCCAACATTTTATATATCTTAAGAGGATTGCAACTGATAGGGTACTAACCAACGAAATATATTTAAAAGGTTTATTATCAAAGTGAGTGTCTAGGGTTTCAAAGTAAATAAATGTACATATGATCAGGATGTTCATTAAGTTATGAATTAGGAGGTTAATTAGGAGGTTAGCTCCTACACTGCTCTCATATACAATAATGCTGTGCTGAGGGCACATATATCCAAATGACACTAAAGTACCATCAGGTACAATGTCAGTAATTACAATAATACAGATATATGCAAATAAGAATATATGTGTGTATTAGTGTGCTCCAGGTAACTCTAAGACTCGACTCAAACAGTGTCCGACTGAACTTCTCATAAGCTAGCTTCTCTAACAAACTGACAATCAGAACAGCTTGATTGTCCAGTAAAATGACCAATTCGCAGAATAGCAATATAACAGGCAACAGCAACACAGCGTCAGGAACCAGGAGATAGAAAATCGACCCTAACTGGGGACCATCAATAGATACTCCAAAACAGTAAAAAAACTCCCTTTCTACTGAAGCTAGGTTCAGCATAAACATTCCCAAACTGTGACGGTGCACAGATGCCTTATCGAATTAGGTCAGGAGCTGTAGCTAGAGACCTGAGTTATCTCAGAGTGTCAATGTGACACACAACCCAGAAAAACGTCGAAAATCACTGTCTAGTCTATCCTCTGTGAACAGAGTTACACAGAGTCCTGAGAAGTATGTTTCGTCTCACCACCGAACACATACTCTACCACACAGAGTCTAAATGGCGAGAAAACAAGCAGAGACAGGAGAGAGGTGTTGTCTCAACGATGTCCAGCTGCGTAGTGCTCTCGAGAAAGGAGGAGCAGCCACCCACCTCAGGTGGAATCACGTGACTCCTCCCAGCAACAAGCCTAGTGTCATAATCGGTAGTTTGCCAACTCCAGGGCAGCTACTACAAACATGAGTACAATTTATAATGTTACATCCTACCTAATGAACATAGCTAAGTCAAATAATGTCAAATAAAAATATAAAGCAAGATATTAATGATTTAGCTATTATCGAGAATATCAGCAATATAAAATTATAGAAAATGGAAATATACATAAAATATATACATTGGGGCCCAATTCTGGGGTCGCAATAGTTAGACTTCTACATCACACACAAATTAGACTTGGTGATACCGCATCTGCCAAACACTCGGGGATTTTCAGAATGATACACCAGTAAAGGCTTCACTTTACAATCACCACTGGCATTAGCACAAAGCATCAAAGTTAGCCTGTCTCTCATAGGCTTATGTCCTGGGAGTGCCTTTTTCTTTTGTGTAATGAAGGTCCTGTTGAGCATTTTCTTCCAAAACAGGCCTGTTTCGTCACAATTGAACACTTGTTGGGGTTGGAATTGTTCAGCCTCTATGTACCCCTGGAATTCATGCACATATTTTTCAGCCGCACTTTTGTCACAACTGGCTGCCTCACCATGCCTCACAACACTATGTATGCCACTTCGCTTCTTAAATCTGTCAAACCAGCCTTTGCTGGCTTTAAATTCATTCACTTCAGCACTCATTGCAGGCATTTTCTTGACGAGATCATCATGCAACTGCCTTGCTTTTTCACATATTATTGCCTGCGAAGCACTATCTCCTGCTAACTGTTTCTCGTTGATCCACACCAACAACAAAGTTTCTACTTCTTCCAGCACTTGAGATCTCTCTTTTGTGACCATACTTGCACCTTTCACAACAACAGCATCCTTGATTTCCTCTCTCTTGGCCAAATTGGAAGAGATGGTTGAATGGGATTTGCCATAGAGCCTGGCCAGCTCAGTGACATGCACTCCACTTTCATATTTTGTTATCATCTCCTTCTTCAATTCTACCGTATTTCTGACATTCTTTACCACAGGCTTAGCACTAGGAGCTTTCTTGGGCCCATGGTGGCTTATTTAGCAGTTGCAAGCACTAAAAACAGTGGAATAATGACAATATACTGGTATGAATGCGTGGATGGTGGTTGTTCGCTTGTAAACAATAGCACACTGAGTGCCTGGGCAGTGCCCAGCTGGGCCACGGGCCACGCTGACGCGTCCGGGACGAATTGCCAACTCCGAGCGGCCACCTAATACCGAGCCAAAATTCTTGTAAAAAAAAACGTTGAACACCGATTTGGACGACCTCCGACGCCGTCGAGCACCGGGGGTTGACTGTACAGTGGACCCTCGGAAATTGAACACTCCCAACTCGCCCTTTTATGTAAGTTTATTATTGTAAGTGCTTTTATAGGTGTATTTTTGGGGGTCTGAAACGGACTAATCTAATTTACATCATTCCTTATGGGAATAAATTTGTTTGGTAAAAGCACTTGAACAGCATTCTGGAATGAAGAATGTTCGATTTCCGGGGGTCCACTGTAATGCATGTTATTAGCTTATTGTTCGGGTAGCATTAAAATGGGTTGGGCAAATATTTTTGTTAGTTGGTTGGGTTTGAGAAGGTCTGTTGCAGTGTTCTTATGTAGTATTAGCAGCAGCAACTATATGATGGCAGGGTTTATTGTTTTGAGGAGGATTCTTGCTAATACTTCAGTAATGATGAAGCTACCTTTATTTTAGTTATTTGTGTTAGAAACAGTGATTAAAGATGATTCATGGCATTTATGTCTGAGGAAATTAGGTTCTTTAATCACAAGTTGGTCTTCTCAAACCCAACCCACTAAAAAATATTTTCCCAACCCATTTTAATGCTACCCAAGCAATAAGCTAATAACATGCATTACCACCACTAGTATTACATCTCACTCTAAGCCTATATATACCCTCTGTGTCCATGTGTTGTTTGTAACGGCTTGATAAAGCTCCTGAAGAGCAAAACGTTGCCACAATAAAATGTTGCAGTAGTTGCAAGATCCCTTCACGATCATCAAGATCCCTTCACTGTCATCAAGTTCTCTTCACTGTCATCAAGATCCCTTCACTGTCATCAAGATCCCTTCACTGTCATCAAGATCCCTTCACTGTCATCAAGTTCTCTTCACTGTCATCAATATTCCTTCACTGTCATCAAGTTCTCTTCACTGTCATCAATATTCCTTCACTGTCATCAAGATCCCTTCACTATCATCAAGATCCCTTCACTGTCATCAAGTTCCCTTCACTGTCATCAAGTTCCTTTCACTGTCATCAAGATCCCTTCACTGTCATAGCTGATATTATAAGAAGCCATCTGGATAAGCACAATTTGAACGAGGGGCCGTTCCTGTCTAACTAATTTATTAACCTCCTTCAGTAAAGCTTTTGAGGCTGTTGATCATGATAAAGAATTCAATATTGTTTATTTAGATTTTAGTAAGGCTTTTGATAGAGTGCCGCACCAGAGACTGTTAAAGAAAGTGGCAGCTCATGGAATTGGGGAAAAGGTGCTGTCATGGATTGAGTCATGGCTCACTAATAGGAAGCAGAGAGTGTGCTTAAATGGGGTTAAGTCCAAGTGGGGATCTGTAACAAGTGGCATTCCACAGGGATCAGTTTTAGGCCCATTGTTGTTTATAATTCTATATATAAATGACCTTGACGAGGGAATTACTAGCGATATGAGCAAATTCGCTGATGACACAAAGATAGGTAGGATAATCGATTCAGACGTAGATGTCACGGAACTTCAGGAGGATTTAGACAAACTCAAGCAAATTCGTCGTGTCATCGGCAAATTTGCTTGTATCGCTAGTAATTCCCTCATCAAGGTCATTGATATATATTATAAACAACAACGGGCCTAAGACTGATCCCTGTGGAACGCCAATTGTTACAGATTCCCACTTGGATTTAACCCCATTTAAGCACACTCTCTGCTTCCTATTGGTGAGCCATGACTCGATCTATGACAGCACTTTTTTACCAATGCTATGAGCTGCCACTTTCTTTAACAGTCTCTGGTGCGGTACTCTATCAAAGGCCTTACTAAAATCTAAATAAACAATATTGAATTCTTTATCGTGATCAACAGCCTCAAAAGCTTTACTGAAGATGGTTAATAAATTAGATAGGCAGGAACAGCCCCTCATGAATCCATGCTGAGTATCATTAATCAAATTATGGTTATCTAGATGGCTTCTTATAATATCAGCTATAATATTACTGTCATGAGGGACATGGTTATCAAACAGATAGACAAACTGAAGCAAAATAAGTCCCCGGGACCTGACGAGGTGTTTTCCAGGGTACTTAAAGAATGCAAGATGGAACTTAGTCAGTCATTAACGAGTATGTTTAATGCGTCCATCCTTACTGGTGTTGTGCCAGAGATGTGGAAGATGGCTAATGTGGTTCCTATATTCAAATCAGGGGATAAGTCCATTCCTTCAAATTACTGTCCAATAAGCCTGATGTCTATAGTAGGCAAATTATTAGAATCAATTATAGCTGACATTATTAGAAGTCACCTTGAAGAGCATAATTTGATAAATGAATCTCAGCATGGGTTCACGAGAGGTCGTTCCTGCCTGACAAATTTACTGACGTTCTTCAATAGAACATTTGAGGCAGTAGACAGTGATAAAGAATATGATATTGCTTATTTGGATTTTAGTAAAGCCTTTGATAGAGTACCTCACAAGAGACTCTTAAGAAAAGTGGCAGCTCATGGTATAGGAGGTAAAGTTCTAGCATAGATAGAGACATGGCTTACCAACAGAAAGCAGAGAGTTTCCATTAATGGGGTCAAATCTGAATGGGGATTAGTCACTAGTGGCATTCCACAGGGATCAGTTTTAGGCCCTCTGTTGTTCATAATTTACATTAATGACCTTGATGAAGGAATTACAAGGGACATGAGAAAATTTGCTGATGATACAAAAATAGGCCGTATGATTCATTCTGAGGAGGATACCAATGAACTCCAGGAGGATTTGGACAAATTAATGTCTTGGTCTGAAAAATGGCAGATGAAGTTCAATGTGGATAAGTGTAAGGTACTAGTTCTTGGTAATGAAAATAACCCTCGAAGCTATAAACTAGGTGAAGTAGAGCTTGATCATACAGAATGTGAATGGGAGTCATGGTGAGCAGAAATCTAAAGCCAAGACAGCAGTGCCTAAATGTGCACAACAAGGCTAACAGATTACTAGGATTTATTTCAAGAAGTATAAGTAACAGAAGTCCAAAAGTTATTTTACAGCTCTGTACATCACTAGTGAGGCATCATTTAGATTATGCCGCTCAGTTTTGGTCTCCTTACTACAGGATGGATATAGACTCATTGGAGAACATACAGAGAAGAATGACTAAAATGATTTACTGTATAAGGAATCTCCCATATGAAGATAGACTTAGAGCATTGAATCTCCATTCTCTGGAGAGATGTAGAATGAGGGAAGATGATATCGAGGTGTATAAGTGGATGATGGGGATAAACAAAGTTGATATTAATAAAGTACTGAGGGTGTCGAACCAGGTAAGAACCAGAAATAATAGATTTAAGTTAGATAAGTTTAGATTTAGAAAGGACATAGGTAAGTACTGGTTTTCAAACAGAGTTGTGGATGCGTGGAATGGTCTTCCGAGTAGGGCGATCGAGGCTAGGACTTTGGGTAGCTTTAAAAAGAGATTGGACAAATATATGAGTGGGAGGGGCTGGGTTTGATTGGTGTTGTGGGTTCGGGAGTAAATTCTTGGGTTGTTTAGGGTAGGGGTGGTTTTGATAAGGACCTGCCTTGTATGGGCCAATAGGCCTTCTGCAGTGTTCCTCCATTCTTATGTTCTTATATTCTATAATTGACTCTAGTAATTTGCCTACAATTGAGGTCAGGCTTATTAGGCGGTAATTTGACGGTAGTGACTTGTCCCCTACTTTAAAAATAGGAATTGCATTAGCCATCTTCCACATATCAGACACTACACCTGTTTGAAGAGATAAATTAAAAATATTAGTTAACGGTTCACAGAGTTCCATTTTGCATTCCTTAAGAACCCTTGCAAAAAGCTCATCAGGACCCGGCGATTTATTCTGTTTCAGTCGGTCTACTTGTTTCATAACCATAATTTATCTTCTTCAGGGCCACTATAAAAATTAATTACTGGGATATTATTAGTGTCTTCCTGTGTGAAAACCGAGAGAAAATAATTATTAAAAATAGGGCACATATCATTCTCCTTGTTAGTAAGATGTCCAGTTATTTTTAAAGGGACCTATCTTATCTCTAACTTTTGCTCTATAAACCTGGAAAAAACTTTTTGGGTTAGTTTTTGAATCCCTAGCAACTTTAATTTCGTAGTCCCGTTTAGCTTTTCTGATCCCCTTTTTAAGAACATAAGAACATAAGAAAGGAGGAACACTGCAGCAGGCCTGTTGGCCCATACTGGGCAAGTCCTTCACAATCCATCCCCCTAACAGAATATTTGCTCAACCCAATTTTCAATGCTACCCAAGAAATAAGCTTTGGTAGATAATTCTATTTACTCATGTGGAAGTCCCACTCAAATCCAACCCCTCTCACTCATGAATTTATCCAACCTAAATTTGAAACTACCCAAGGTCCTAGCTTCAATAACTCTACTAGGCAGACTGGTAAATTAGACACATATGCAACACTTGAGTATCTTTATTGAGGAAACGTTTCGCCACACAGTGGCTTCATCAGTCCATACAAAGGAGAATCGTGAAGAACAGGAGGAGTATGAGGTGGTCAGTCCCTCAATCTTGAGTCGATGTTGTCAGTCCATTAATCTTGAATAGAATACAACATATGAGCGTAGAGGAAGCTTATATACTGTAGACAGGAGAGGTGCAGCAGTTGTAGGAGGTGTCACATTTGTCCAATGTGGAAGTAGGTTGTGCCCAAGGAATAGGCAAGCGAAGAAATCCCTGTATTAAGATACCAAGATGTTGCAGTGTCAGACAGGATGTAAATGGCAGAATGTTCCACTCATCAACTACCCTATTTCCAAACCAATACTTTCCTATATCCTTTCTAAATCTAAACTTATCTAATTTGAATCCATTATTGTGAGTTCTCTCTTTGTTAATACCTATTTTCCACTTGTATACCTCAATCATGTCTCCCTTCATTCTTTGTCTTACAAGTGAATGTAATTTAAGGGTCTTCAATCTATCTTCATACGGAAGATTTCTAATGCTATGTATTAATTTAGTCATTCTACGCTGAATGTTTTCTAACAAATTAATATCTATTCTGTTTATGGGAAGACCAGAACTGAGCTGCGTAATCTAGGTGAGGCCTTACTAATGACTGTACGTATACTGATTCATAAGATGAACCTCACCTCTTTTGATGTGACTATAAATTCCTTTCTTCTGCCCTAAAAGATATTTGAGCCTATTATTCATCCATTTTGGGTCATTTCTATTCGATCTAATTTCTTTATACGGGATAAATGTTCTTTGGGCAGCATGTATAGTGTTAAGAAAGCTGTCATATTGATAGCTCTCTTTGTTACCCCAGTCCACAGATGATAAGTGTTCTCTAAGCCCATTGTAATCTGCTAAGCGAAAATCTGGGACCGTTACTGAATTATCCCTACTATCATACTTCCATTCACTGCTAAAGGTAATTGATTTGTGGTCACTTGTGCCGAGTTCCTCTGTAATTTCTTAGTTATTAACCCTTTGACTGTCGCAACCCCTAATCCTGAGGTGTCTCCTGTTGTCCGCAAAACTTTTGAAAAAAAAAAATTATTTTTTCTTGTGAAATGATAGAGAATCTTTTCCCGATGGTAATGACACCAAAAGTATGAAATTTGATGGAAAACTTACGGAATTATGCTCTCATGAAGTTAGTGATCTCGGCAATATACGTATACGTATCGGCAATTTCGCCGACTTTGAGCCCTATTTTCGGCCAATTCCATTGTTCCAGTCGACCAAACTCATAGCTATTTCTTTAGAACTCCATTTGTTCTATCGATTGAGTACAAGAAACCACCAATTTACCGATTTCAACTACCCAATAAAGTGGTCAGAAATTGGCAATTTGGCCAATTTCATGCAAAATAAAAAAGTTGTCAATTTCAAAATAGGGTCCAGAATAAACAATGCAGACATTCCTGGCACTAAAATAAGATGTTATCTGTTCATTAGTCACGTCTTTAGGCCCCTCTTATATTACTCTTGCTTTCTATTTTGATTTTTATTCACACAAAAAATAGAAGATTTACTGTTATGCAGACTATTGCATTATTGTAAAAATGATATAATTAATATCAGTGCACTTGTGAAAGAATATTAGACTCACCAGTTGATGTGTATTGGACGCATGGCGTGATTTGTTTACTCTTGAACATTGGCAAAAATCGAACATTTCCCCTAATTTGAGCTCAATTTCAAGGTCGTTTTCACCATGAAACTAATCAAAATCATCTATATTTCTCTAGTATGTTTTCCATTCTATCAACTGAGACCACGAAAAAGAGAATACAACCATAAATACTATACGAAAATACACCTCAAAGTCGGTGTTTTAATCCAAAAACACGGTCAGTTTTTTTTTTCTCATTATGCACTGGGTGCTGCAGGATTTTTTTTATACAGCGCACACTGACCACACAGACCCATTCTCTCATATGTGGATCTACCAGCTTTCTCCCGCTTGATTTGAAGCCGCTAGAATTTGTGAGTATATATATGTCAGAAACAGTGGCTCGTAAGACGTATATATACGACCAAAACAGTCAAAGGGTTAACAAGGGTTCCCTTGTTTGCCAGAACCAAGTCAAGTAGGTTATTTTCCCTTTGTAGGTTCTGTCACAAACTGCTTCAAAAAACAATCCTGAACTACTTCTAAAAAGTCGTTAGATTCTAAATTCCCAGTCAAGAAATTCCAATCAATCTGACTGAAGTTAAAGTCCCCTAGAATTATTGCGTTATCGTGCCTTGTGGCCTTAACAATTTCCTCCCATAGTAGTCTCCCTTGGTCCCCATCTAAGTTTGGGGGACGGTATATCACTCCTAAAATCAATTTTTCATGCCCCTCTGAAAATTCTATCCAGACAGACTCTGTATGTGTTATTTCAGACTTTATACCCATTTTTATGCAACAGTTCAAGCGATCTCGGACATGCATTGCCACCCCACCCCCCTTGCCGATACTTCTATCTACTTGGAACAATTTAAAACCCTGAATGTGACATTCAGCTGGCATGTCCGGATTTTTCGAATTAAACCACATCTCAGTTATGGCAAATACATCAATGTTACCTACACTAGCAACTAATCTCAACTCGTCCATCTTATTCCTAGCACTACGACTATTAGTGTAATATATATATTTAAAGACCCTCCTTTCTCTTTACCCTTCCTGCTCATTTCTGTTTTTCCACTATACCTATTACTGTCCTTGTCACCTAGTGCCACTGTCTTTCCAATATCCACCTTATTCTGCCTATTACTAGTTCCCCTAGAATTCATAATACAGTGGACCCCCGAGTAATGAACAAAATTCATTCCAGCAGCCTGCTCAAGTGCCATTACCGAACGAATTTACTCCCTTAAGAAATAATGTCAAGTAGGTTAGTCCATTTCAGACCCCCAAAAATACACTTACAAAAGCACTTACAATATTATACTTACATAATTGTACGATTTCCGGGGTGTTCGTAACTCAGGGGTCCACTGTATTACTACACTGGGACTTCACTGTTTTCTCTCCAAAACCCATACCACTAACTTTTTCTAGTTTAAAGGCCTAACAGCTCCCTCCACTGCCAGTGCCCCCACCCCAGACCTAGATAAGTGAACCCCATCTTTATACATCATTAGTAAGGCCTCACCTAGATTACACAGCTCAGTTCTGGTCTCCATTTTACAGAATGGATATAAATTCGTTAGAAAACATTCAGCGACGAATGACAAAGTTAATTCATTTCGTTAGAAATCTTCTGTATGAAGAAAGATTGAAGACCCTCAACCCTTAAACGGTCCTCCAAACGTATATATACGTTCTTACCGCTACTGCCCCAAACGTTTATTTACGTTTTATTTTTCCTTCCTCCAAATTTGACACGATTGGCCTGAGATGCCTGGTCAGCATAGAATGGGTCTTAACACTTGGTGTGTGCCATATTAAAAAAATCTGGGACCACTTAGTACCTTGTGGGAGCACCAGTTAAAGTGAGCGCCAGCTAGAGCAAACACTTCGGCAAACACCAAGGATTCACTGATGTCATGTCATATTAACACTCCCCTTTTAAGTGGAAAGTGATGTCAGCTGGCTGGCCACCTGGCTGCCAGCAGCTGGCTTGCCAGCTGGGTACCTGATTGGCTGTCTCTATATCCGTCTATCTGTCAGTATCTATCTGTCTCTTTGTCTCTATCTCACAGGAACACATACAGTGGTACCTCGGTTAACGATGGTCCCCAAACTCGCCCTTTTATGTAAGTTTATTTTTTTAAATGTTTTTTTAAGTGTATTTTTGGGGGTCTAAAAGGACTAGTCTATTTTACATTATTCCTTATGGGGATAAATTCATTTGGTAATGGCACTTGAACAGCATTCTGGAACGAAAAAATATCGTTAACCGAGGTACCACTGTACGTAAATACAATTATAGCTAGTGTAAATTACCTAGGATAACTAAAAAATCCACACTAAGTGTTATACTGTGCTTGTAATCTGCGTAATACCAGTTGGTTCATGAGCTACTCTCTGAGACAAGCAGACAGAAAGGAGACGACACACAGGCAGACAGAAAGACAGACACACAGACAGACAGAAAGACAGACACAGACAGACAGATACAGACAGACAGAAAGACAGACACAGACAGACAGATACAGACAGACAGACAAGTTTGCGTAACAAAGCAAAGCAGTGTAAGCTCATCAAATGTCATCACGGTAATTACTGGACTGATAAGAAGAGATAAGACTACCCTCACCCCTCATCAAATGTCACCAGAGTCATTAGTGTAAGATAAGATAAGATAAGGCAGTGACAAACATCTTACATAATGCTTCAAGGGAAATGTATTATTATTGTTATGATTATTATTATTGTTATTATTATTATTATTATTATTATTATTATGCAATATCATTATTATTATTATTATTATTATTATTATTATTATGCAATATCATCATTATTATTATTATTATTATTATTATGCACTATCATTATTATTATTATTATTATTTATTATTATTATGCACTATCATTATTATTATTATTTGAGTTCAATTTCAGTACCTAATATTAGTGTCAGAACAAAGATTGGCTATGAAATCACAAGAACTACTATAAATTGTAATTATCAGAACATAAAAATTATATAAAATAATAAAAAAAAGAGAAAAAAGGTATATCGGCAACAATTCTGCAAGCGGCAGGACTCCTGTTGCTGTCAGGTGAGCATCCAGTGCCAACTTCTCTCGGTAAGTACTGACTCTAAATTTTTTTTTTATCCTATAACACTTAAAAAGATGTGCTCTTCATTTCTATAAAAATATATATATATTTTTTTTCAAAAGATTCGGGGCAGTAGCTGTAAGAACGTATATATACGATGGAAAAAAATGGTATAAAATACCGACACAATGGAAAAATAAACACATAAGCAGTATAATGTGATCCTTTATTGACAACGTTTCGCTTTATCGAGTCACAGACAGATCTACCTGGAAAATGAGTAACATGAATATACAGTGGTACCCCGGTTTACGATGGTCCCCATACTCACCCTTTTATGTAAGTTTATTTTTTTAAATGCTTTTGTAAGTGTAATTTTGGGGGTCTAAAAGGACTAGTCTATTTTACAACTTTTCTTAAGGAGATAAATTCGTTTGGTAATGGCACTTGAACAGCATTCTGGAATGAAAAAATATCGTAAACCGGGGTACCACTGTATATAGGGTATAGTCAGGTGGAGAATGCTGGGTCAGGTGGAGAAAGCTGCATGTGACAATCTTAAAAGTAGTGTGATAGTTAAAAACATTGTGTGACTTAAAAGACCTGCAGTGTTCCATTCTTGAGTTCTAGGTGGGATAGCGTTGAAGAAGTTTCTTGAACAAGTTTTTTCCAAACTTCACTATCCTCGTCACTTCATTAGAGACTGCAGACGACGGGCATTAAACATCTTCAACACACCCAGAGAAGACACTGCTGAGAAGAGATACATAGTCCTTCCCACCAACTCCATTTCCAAACACGTTTCCAACATTTTTTCTAAGACCTCATTCCGAGTATCCACCTCCACATCCACCACCATCAAGGACATTACCAGTAACAGACAGGAAAAACTTCAATCCACGGCAGGGGTATACACAATCCCTTGTAATGGCTGCAGCAAATTATACATTGGCGAAACATCCAGAGACCTCCAAACACGCATTTCAGAACACCAGTACGCAGGCAGATCTGACGACTCAAGAAATGCCTGTGTTCAACACCGAAATTTACACAACCATTTAATCAACTACAGAAACGCAAGACTCATCACCAGAGAAAACACGCAATACCGAAGAATCCTGGAATCATCACTTATCTGTATATCCAACAACTTCAACCAGAACATCGGCTTCTACAACATAGCTGAACCTATTGCCAAGAAACTTCTTCAACGCTATCCCACCTAGAACTCAAGAATGGAACACTGCAGGTCCTTTAAGTCACACAATGTTTTTAACTATCACACTACTTTTAAGACTGTCACATGCAGCATTCTCCACCTGACCCAGCTTTCTCCACCTGACTATACCCTATATATATTCATGTTACTCATTTTCCAGGTAGATCTGTCTGTGACTCCATAAAGCCCACTGCGTGGGCGAAACGTTGTCAATAAAGGATCACATTATACTGCTTATGTGTTTATTTTTCCACGTATATATACGTTTGGACCGCTTAAGGGTTAAACTACATTCACTTGTAAGACGAAGAATGAGGGGAGACCTGATCCAAGTATATAAGTGGAAAATGGGTATTAATAAAGGGGATATAAATAAGGTCTTGAGGATATCTCTCCAAGAGAGAACCCGCAATAATGGATTCAAATTAAACAAGTTTAGATTTATAAAGGATATAGGAAAGTATTGGTTTGGAAATAGGGTAGTTTCAAATTTAGATTGGATAAATACATGAGTGAGAAGGGTTGGATTTGAGTGGGACTCGCACATGAGTTAATCGAATCATCAAAGCTTATTGCTTGGGTAGAATTGAAAATTGGGTTGGGCAAATATTCTGTTAGTGGGATGGATTTTGAAGGACCTGCCTAGTATGGGCCAACAATCCTGCTGCAGTGTTCCTCCTTTCTTATGTTCTTATGTCATCAAGTTCCCTTCACTGTCATCAAGTTCCCTTCCCTGTCATCAAGATTCATCAAGATAACCTTCTAAAAGAATAGGTGGGTCACAATGAACCAACAGGAACAGGTAGGTCACAACCAACAGATGGGTCACAGGGAAACAACAGAAGGAACAGGTGGGTCACAATAAACCAACAGGAATAGGTGGAAATAAATGGTATAAAATACCGACACAATGGAAAAATAAACACATAAGCAGTATAATGTGATCCTTATTAAAGTTTGCCCACAGTGCATCGTCACGAGTCTACCGGAAATGAGCAACATGGATATAGGTCAGTCAGAATGCTCGGTGGAAATGCACATGGATGAAGTCTTAGACAGTAGTGGATGTGTAACATTGGTGATTAAAGACTCAGTGATTCTGAGTTCTAGGTGGGATAGCGCTGAACCTATTGCCAGAAACGTCTTCAACGCTATCCCACCTAGAACTCAAGAATGGTACACTGCAGGTCCTTAGTCACACAATGTTTCTAACTATCACACTACCTTAAGACTGTCACATGCAGCTTTCTCCACCTGACCCAGCATTCTCCACCTGACTGTACCCTTATATATCTCCATGTTGCTCATTTTCCAGGTAGATCTGTTGTGACTCGATAAAGCCCACTGCGTGGGCGAAACGTTGTCAATAAAGGATCACATTATACTGCTTATGTGTTTATTTTTCCAGGAATAGGTGGGTAACAACCAACAGTCACAGAGCATGTAGGTCACAATGAACCACCAAGAGGAACTGGTGGGTCACAGTGAAGGAACAGGTGGATCACAACCAATAGAAGGAACAGGTGGGTCACAGTGAACCAACAGAAGGAACAGGTGGGTCACAATGAACCAACAGAAGGAATTGGTGGGTCACAATGAACCAACAGAAGGAACAGGTGGGTCACAGTGAACCAACAAGAGGAACAGATGGGTCACAGTGAACCAACAGAAAAAACAGGTGGGTTACAATGAACCAACAGAAGGAACAGGTGGGTCACAATGAACCAACATAGGAACAGATGGGTCACAATGAACCAACAAGAGGAACAGATGGGTCACAGTGAATCAACAAGAAGAGCAGATGGGTCACAGTTAATCAACAGGAGGGACAGGTAGGACACATTTCCAACAGTAAGAGGCCACAGGTCACAACAGGTGATGAACTGTCATAAACAGTTGATGGTTTGGCCAGCACATCAAATGTATAGTTAAGGTGAGAGGAAGCAGGTGTGACAGCAGTAACAGCAGTTGCAGCAGTAGCAGTAGCAGCAGCAGCAGCTTGGAAATCACCAGTTACTGGGGGAACCAACCAGGGCCGAAGATGGGACAGTGTCCCAGACAGCCATTGTGGACCACTGCTGGGCCGTCAGGTATGTGGGACATTTATCAACCAATTCTTTTGGGTGAAGGAGTTACCTCTGAATCCTAGTATTCTGTGAGGTCAGAGGCAACTAGAAACATCAGTGTCTTGTGTCAAGGGCCACAGGAGTGTCTCATGTCAGGGGCCACAGGAGTGTCTCATGTC
Source organism: Cherax destructor (assembly GCA_009830355.1). NCBI lineage: Eukaryota > Metazoa > Arthropoda > Malacostraca > Decapoda > Parastacidae > Cherax > Cherax destructor. Next base: position 62,347 of record WNWK01008202.1, on the reverse strand, counting down.
AGGGGCCACAGGAGTGTCTCATGTCGGGCCACAGGAGTGTCTTGTGTCAGGGGCCACAGGAGTGTCTCGTGTCAGAGAATCTTATGCTCAGGCCAAAGGAAGAGTTATGGTAGGGGCCACAGGAGAGTCTTAGTGCTAGGGGTCACTGGAGAGTTATGCTAGGGGCCACAAGAGAATCTCAATGCTAGGGGCCACAGGAGAGTTATGCTAGAGCCCACAGGAGAGTCTAAATGCTAGGAGCCATGGGAGAGTGTAATAGCTAAGTTTTAAGGGAGACACAACTGGCATTGTTAATGGCTGGCAGAAGCAAATGTCTATTTATGGCTGGTTTATTATCACAATATCTTTCCACAAAATTTCCTACCATGTGTGTCATAGTGCCACTATTCATTGTGGAAAAGTTCTACTCAACTAGCAGAGTGTGAAGAGGCTGACGCTGGAGGTCACTGGTCACCTGTGGGAGGTGTGGCACTGCCATGATGGAACTACTTACATAAGTCACTCCACACCAGTTGGCATCTAGATTTTAGCTTTATTTAACTTCTAAACTGCACATGGGTAGTTTAAATACTGCGAGTAAATTTATATAATACAATGTATATTTATAGGGAATTAAAATCACAGTACCGGGTGTGGAACTGTTCACCAAAAATCCGCGAGTAAATTTATATAATACAATGTATATTTATAAGGAATTAAAATCACAGTACCGGGTGTGGAACGGTTCACCAAAAATCCGCACATAATAGAGGACCCTCATGACAACATTTTGTTCCATTGTGGGCCACTGTTAAGTTGCAACAGTTGCAACTTCACAGTGGTCCAGGATGAACCAAAGCATCATGTGGTTCCTCTCCTGAGTGCTGTTTTTTGGCAAATAGTTATTTACTTTATTTTAATTAAAGTTACAATGATAAAAACATGGAATATAAGAAAACAACAGTTAACACAACGGTTATGCCCATTCATCATGAATACTTACATTGCAACACAGGCCATAATATGGGGGGATTTTTTTTATAATTCCACTTTTCCATCTCCCACAGAGGTATACCTGGAGAGGGTTTCTGGGGTCAACACCCCCATGGCCCAGTCTGAGACCATAAAAAGAAAAAGACGAAACTCATTCACCAGTATTCATTCAGTCACTGTCTTGCCAGAAGCGTGCTAACATCACAGTTCAAATGACCCTCAGAACTGCAACATTCTCACTCCTCCTTTGGAGTGCAGGCACTGTACATGTATTTCTCAGTACAGTGGGTGTATGGGTGTATTGAGTCATGTATGATTACCTCAAATTAGCAGCCATATACAGTACAGGAAGGCCTCACTTATACAGCAGATTAGTTTTCGGCTACTGCTCTAAGGCGAAAATCACTACAAAGTGAAACATAACCTTTTTTTTCACTTTTAAATGCATATAAAAACGTGATAACATGTTTACACTGTCATATATTAAGTGAGCAATAGAGCTAGGACTAAAAAATGCATATATGTATCACATACCTTAAAATATTTTCATCCTTAGCTTATAGTGAGTGTTGAATATATTTATTGTAGGAAATCTGAATAAATGAAGAATGGGTATACGTAATTGAAAACTGCTGTATTAGCAAAGGCCCTCCTGTACTGGCAAGCATAACACTTGTTGGCTGACTGAGTATTGGAGGGAGGCTCAGCACTTATTGATACCAAAATGACACGATTGCAAACAAACCATACCACGAGTGGGGAAAGAATTCGCGATCAGATCGTGGGTTCTATCCCTGCCCTTGGTATGGTTTGTTGATACCGGGCCTTGACATTCCTCCTTCAGTGGAGTATTGATGTCCAATATTAAACACATGTTCCGAACATTGAATCCAATCTTGTATCAGAAAGTGTTCCAACAGGGACAACCCTGTCTGGAGTCGACTGCTGGTGTTCATTTGGTATTCAGTAATACGCACATCCCCACCATATCAAGGTGACTCCATTAACAAAAACTGGGAAGTTGGAAAATGTCTAGTAGAGATATGCAGTTTTCTCTATGACGTTTGAATTACAATATTTAATTTATTTAAGCTTTTCCAGCTTATAGCTAAGCAGGAGATAAAGTATTTAATTTTTACTTCATTTTTGTTTAATACCAATATTTTCTCTTTTCAGCTTATAGCTAACAAAGCGGGAAGCAAAGAAGCCCTTGCTGAAGGCCCGTACATCGCAGCTAAGTTTCTGCACCGTAACATCCCATACTCCTTCTCCCTTGGCAACGGCCTTATATACGAGGGCTTCAAGAACAGACCGCTACAGAAAAAGAAGAGGTACATTAATCTTACAAAATGTAAAAAAAAAAAAATTGTCAAACTGTTATAAAACTTGGTAATTGATAACGACAAGCTACTTAGAACGACTCATGAACAAACTCTGGGACATATTGTATTTACAGTCACCTCTTATAAAGCTTCTCTATTTGTGTAGTTTTGAAAAGTGCATAAAAAATTGAATAGCATGTACTGTCAAGGCCTTTAGGTGCACCAATCAACTTTGGGTGTCACTTTTTTAAGCGCATTTACAAAGGCCTTTCCCATGTACAAATCATCTTTTAATGTACACTTTTTTCTAATTGCACTTACAAAAAAATTGCACTGCATAGTCGAGCTTTGTAAGAGAGCTGACTATTACTGGTATATCAGTAGCTATAGTAAGCTCTCTTATAAGGTTCTTCTATAGAGTGCAAATTTTTGTGAGTCCATTAATATCTAAAGATGGTTGACACAAACCCACTACCAGTATAGTATGCTCCTTGCTTAGCGACAAATTCATTTACCAATGTGGTCTTAGGAACGGAACTCCGTCGTTAAGTGAGGAGAGACTGTATATGTAATTTTTGCACATGTTTTGAAGAGCTTGGGGAAAGCTAGCATTAATTAATTTCGCACTATTCGAACTCGCACTAATGTACTCGCTATTCAGTTCTGAATGCACTTTTTCAGTAAGCTTTTAAAAAAGATTGTTATAAAGGAGCTCTATAAGAGAGCTTGCTGTGTGTCAAATGTTATGGTTGGAATTCCTTGAAGGTTGAGAAAGCTTTGAGCTGGTATATAAAATAATTAAGTATTGTATAGGAAGATTAAGGCATTTTTTTTAATTGCGTTTGGCTGTGAGATATATATTTTCTTTTTTTTTTATTACAGATACAAGATTTTTGTGAGGAGTGTAGTGGACACACCTGGCCAGGTAAGACTTCATTTGTTATTATTACTACTGTATTTTTTTGTTTTACCTTAGTGCCATCTCCTGCAAAGGCAGGGTAATGGAAAGAAGGAAACACACTCACCATCATTCATTCAGTAGTTATCTTAACTGAAGTGTTATGACATCTCAATTCAGATTACTCTCTGGCTGCAAAATCCTCACCCTTTCTTTGGAGTGTGGACTGCCTTTTCCACCTCAAGGACTCTAGTCTGGCTAATCAGTTTCCTTGAATTCCTTCATAAAAGTTACCCTGCTCACACTCCAACAGCACGTCTGTTAAAGGGCTACTTGTCTCTGTTCATTCTTATCTAACACGCTCACACAAGCCTGCTGGATGCTCAAGCCCTTAAAACTCAAAGCCTCTTTAACCCTTTGACTGTTTTGGTCGTATATATACGTCTTATGAGCCACTGTTTCGGACGTATATATACTCACAAATTCTAGCGGCTTCAAATCAAGCGGGAGAAAGCTGGTAGGCCCACATATGAGAGAATGGGTCTGTGTGGTCAGTGTGCGCTGTATAAAAAAATCCTGCAGCACGCAGTGCATAATGAGAGAAAAAAACTCCGACCGTTTTTTTTGGATTAAAACGCCGTCTTTGAGGTGTATTTTCGTATAGTATTTTTGGTTGTATTCTCTTTTTTATGGACTCATTTGATAGAATGGAAAACATACTACAGAAATATAGATGATTTTGATTAGTTTCATGATGAAAATGACCTTGAAATTGAGCTCAAATTAGGGGAAATGTTCGATTTTTGCCAATGTTCAAGAGTAAACAAGTCACGCCCCGCGTCCAATATGCTGGCGAGTCTGATATTCTTTCACAAGTGCACTGATATTATTTATATCATTTTTACAATAATGCAATAGTCTGCATAACGGTAAATCTTCTATTTTTTGTGAATAAAAATTCAAAATAGAAAGCAAGAGTAATATAAGAGGGGCCTAGACGTGACTAATGAACAGATAACATCTTATTTTAGTGCCAGGAATGTCTGCATTGTTTATTCTGGACCCTATTTTGAAATTGACAACACTTTTATTTTGCATGAAATTAGCCAAATTGCCAATTTCTGACCACTTTATTGGGTAGTTGAAATCGGTAAATTGGTGGTTTCTTATACTCAATCAATAGAACAAATGGAGTTCTAAAGAAATAGCTATGAGTTTGGTCGACTGGAACAATGGAATTGGCCGAAAATAGGGCTCAAAGTCGGCGAAATTGCCGATCACTAACTTCGCGAGAGCATAACTCTAAGTTTTCAATCAAATTTCATACTTTTGGTGTCATTACAATCGGGAAAAGATTCTCTATCATTTCATAAGAAAAAATAATTTTTTTTTTTAAATTTTGTGACAACAGGGGCTGCGACAGTCGGACTGTCGGAGACCCCTTTCTGAAACTGTCATTTCATGTCGCAAAATATTCGAAAAAAAAAAAATTCTTATCAAAATGTTAAGATTATTTTTCTGATTGTTTAAATCCCCCCAACAAATTTTGGCGATCAGTATTTACCGAGATATAGGTTGGTAAAGTTGGCAAAAAATGAGCCTTGTATGGCAACAGCGGCGAATGCCGCTCACCCGGTAAACTTTGGTTTATTTCCTTTCATAGGTTTCTTGTTTTTTTCACTATTTTATTTTTTTACGTAACTTATGTGGCCTGTGAGACCAAAGTAAGGTGCAATGTATATATATACACTCATTGTATGCAACACAATAATTGCACAAACATTAGTATCATTATATTGTTTACAAAACTTGTTTACACCAACCAACAATAAAAAATTGTTTATTACTATTGTTCTATAATATATACGTATACATACACATATATAATGACTGGACACTTTCCATCAACTGTAATTAGCACTTCAAAGCTCCAAGCTATGTGTGTGTGTGTGTGTGTGTGTTTGGACATCTAAATTTGCTGAGTCAGGGTAAGGCAGCTGTCAAAATGACATATTATACCATTACTCACCACCCCCACACTGCCTGTCAACACAAAAGGGGACCCATGTCTTCTTCCCCACAACCTCCTTCCTTTCCTTCATACCTACCTTCCTAGCTTCCTTTCTTCCTTCATTCCTTCCTTTCTTTATGCCTTCCTTTCTTACATATTTCCTTCCTTCCTTCCTCTCATCTCTTCCTTCCTGCCTTCCTTTCTTCCTTCATTCCTTCCTTTATTTCTTCCTTCCTTTCTTACTTCTTTTGTTCCTTCCTTCCTCTCATCTCTTCCTTCCTTCCTTTCTCTCTTTCTTTCTTAATTCATTCCTTCTTCCTTTCCTCCTTCCTTCTTCTTTCCTTCCTTCCTCTCATCTCTTCTTTCCTTCCTTCCTTCCTTCCTTCCTTCCTCTCATCTCTTCTTTCCTTCCTCTCATCTCTTCCTTCCTTCCTTACTTTCTTTCTTCCTTCCTTCCTTCTGGTATCCTGGACATTTCTTTTGGTCACAAACTCCTCAAAACCATGAAATTTATCTTCAAAGACACTTCCATCTGTGTTAGAGCTATCATTGAGGAAGAGAACAGTCCCAGATGTGCCAAGGAGTCAGATAATTCTTACCGCTAGTCATGCTGAACAAGGACTACTGAAATGGCGTTCCCACAATGCACCACTGGCTGCCCGATTTTTTTTATACTGCGCGCACTGACCACACAGACCCATTCTCTCACATGTAGGCCTACCAGCTTTCTCCTGCTTGATTTGAGGCCGCTAGAATTTAGGCGTATAGATACGTCCAAAACAGTGGCTCGTAAGATGTATATATACGACCGAAACAGTCAAAGGGTTAACCCCCCCCTCTTTCCAACTGTTCATGGGACAGCTACCACTCCTACCTTCCACTTCAGATTTATACAACCTTTTCATCCCTGTACATACCCAAACCACTTCAACATCCCCTCTGCAGCTCTCTGAATTATACCCCTTGTGACCCCACTTTGCCTTTTAATTTCTATGCTTTGAATTCTCTGCATGGTATTCACACCACACATTGCCCTCAAACATAACATCTCCACCGCCTCCAGCCTCCTCTCACGGTAGCATTCAAAACCTATTCCTCACATCCATATAAAAGTGTTGGTACGTGTTAGATATACAGTGGTACCCCAAGTTTCGTACAGCTCCCAACTCGAACAATTATGTTAGTGTATTATTGTAAGTGCTTTTGTAAGTGTATTTTTGGGGATCTGAAATGGGACTAATCTAATTTATATTATTTCTTATGGGAACAAATTTGTTCGGTAACGGCACTCGAACAGATTTCTGGAATGAATTATGGCCGAAACTCGGGGTACCACTGTACTTATTAATCTACTGTTTCAGTCGGAAAAATTCTTCAAGCAAGAATGGGTTGCGGAGATTATATTTATTGCTTGCAAAAATGTTTCTTGAGACTCGTGATAACATTTTGGTCTGACTCGGACAATTAACCTGTTACACAGTGTGACAGTTTTTTTAATAATTTCTCTTGACAGGCATATCTGTAAATTGCAAACTAGAGGAGGATTAAAAATTACTATTTCAGTGACAGGGATTTGAAGTTTAAAAGTAAAATTGAAACAGTAATGCATGGGTTGATGTTACCATTGAGGTGCCACAAGGCTTTATACACATGTACTCTACAAGTATGGTTTTAAATGTTCAAAATTGTCTCTTAAGAAAAAATAATAAGTGTAGGAAATCAGAAGTTAAAGCTAAATCCCACTCTGTCATAAATGTGTGAGTCAGAAACCTGTTAGATGTTTTGCACTCTGGCAGGATTGCTGATCTTCTCTTTGTTACATAAACACATAAGATGACAGGTGAATAAGAGGCACTTCCACATTCATTCATTGTATCATACACTTACTTTGCTGTGTGATTTTTTTTATAATTTTATTTTTATAGTCCTTTCATGTGTAATTTTAGGATATCAGGTCAGAGACCAGACCTTGGGAATCATTCTCCCTGGAACCTGTAAACCACATTTTGAAGGGATTCAGGGAAACCGGTTAGCCGGACTTGAGTCCTGGAGGTGGGAATTACAGTGCCTGCTCTCTGAAGAAGGGGTGGGGGATATTTGCAGTTTTGAACTGTAGTATTGGCACCCCTTTGGCAAGATAGTGATGGAGTGAGTGATGGTGAAAGTATTTTTTCTTTTTTGGGTCATCCTGCCTCAGTGGGAATGGCTGGTTTGTTAGAAAAAATATCAGAGAGAGTAATACATATTTTTATGTGATGATATTCTAAATGAAATGTCAAAATTCTGTTTATATATAATAGAACTATTAATATAGATATGTTTATAAGTCTCCATGGGGAAGTGTAATAGAATTCTTTCTCCGTGAGCCATGTTTGTCATAAGAGGCGACTAAAATGCCGGGAGCAAGGGGCAAGTAACCTCGTCTCCTGTATACATTATACTAAATTTTAAAAGATAAACATTTGTATTTCTTTTTAGGTCATCCTGCCTCAGTGGAATATGGGCAGTTTGTTGAAAATTTTTTTTTGTAAGATACAACATTTTTCTAATGTTTGGCAAAATATTCTAATGTTTATTTCCTGCACAGCACCTGTATACATCATCACCCTTCTCCGCTTACATCTCACTCGACATGCGTCCAGCACCCTCGGGAGAATTGCCGCGGCGGCCTAATCCATTTGAACCGACTAACCCTTCAGACGTTCATATTCAAGATAATGTAAATGATATGGAAATGTTGATGATCATTGGTCCGGTGATTGGGGCGGTGCTGCTTGTGGTCATCTCTCTCTTCTTGTTCCTCTTTGTGTGGAAGTAAGTGCTCATTTTTCTAGATTAAAATTGTGATAATTTTTAAATGTTTTTCAATTACAAATTATTGATGAGTAAGACACATGTCCGACATTTGTGGATGTTTATTGGTGAAATGTATTGTCTGCTTATCAGGCTTCCGCAGTCGAATGCAAGTGACTGTAATTCTGGTAATAATGGTAGAATTTTCGACAGAATGTTACGCAGATGGTCACAGATAGAAGTACATAATGTGATGTTTTATTGTGGCAACGTTTCACTCTCCAGGAGCTTTGTCAAACTATTATGGCTTGACAAAGCTCCTGGAGAACAAAACATTGCCACAATATAATGTTACATTACATTTGTGTCCATTTGATTATAATACTATAGACGGTAGAAGTATACAGGAAGGCCCTCCACATACAGCACCTCTTTTCGATGTTCCATGTTTTCGTTGTCTTTCAATTGAGCCATTGAGCCATTGTTCCACCTGCTGGTGACAATCGTCAGAGGATGGAACATAATGAACAATGGCTCAGTTTAAAGGTAATGAAAATGTGGAACACCGAAAAGAAGGTGCTGTACAAGCGTGGTCCTCCTGTATGTAGTTTTGAGATGATCAGTCCTTCAGTCCCAAAACTAATACTGCTGCTTAGTGATCATGTCTGTATGGCACACCATCACTGATATTGTTAGAAATTATTAATGCCGGTTTAGAGTAGAAATATATGATGTTAGAAATTATTAAAGTAGGTTTGGAATTGAAATATATGATGTCAGAATTATTAGTGCAGGTTTAAAGTTGAAATCCTACTTGAGTAATCATAAAAAAAATTTGAGCTTTGTCCGTCAATTGTTTATTTTGAAAATGAATTCTTCAGGAGGCGACGACAACCGAAGTCACCAGACCAAGCCCAGGTAACAAAGCCATTAATGGCAGACCTGGGTGGTAGTCACGGTGGCGGAGGTATCGGAGGTGGAGTCGGCGGAGGCGTCGGGATCATTCCAGCTGCTCCCTCGGATCCTGTCGAGATGCGCCGACTCAATTTCCAGACCCCTGCCATGATCTCTCATCCTCCTATACCCATCTCTCAGCTAGCTGATCATATAGAGAGACTGAAAGCCAATGACAATCAGAAGTTTTCACAGGAATATGAGGTACTGTATTATGGTAGACATGCACACCTTAAATTACACAAAAAAAACCCACATTTATGAGAGCAGTTGTAGGATGTTTCAGCCTGTCTTGGACCATTAACCCTTTGACTGTCGCAACCCCTAATCCTAAGTGCTCTCCTGTTGTCGCAAAATATTCGAAAAAAAAAAAATTATTTTTTCTTATCAAAATGTTAAGATTATTTTTCTGATTGTTTTATCCTAAAATTTTTTTTTGCAATCAGTACTTACCGAGATATGGAGGCTTAAAGTTGGCAGAAAAGGAGTCGCGTATGGCAACAGCGGAAAATGCCACTCACTCGGTAAACTTTTGTTTACTTCCATTCGTAGATTTCTTGTTTTTTTCACTATTTTATTTTTTTACGTAACTTATGTGGCCTGTGAGACCAAAGAAAGGTGCAATGTACATACCTACACTCGTATGCAACACAACAACCGCACAAACATTATTATTATTATATTGTTTACAAAACTTGTTTACACAAACCAACAATGCAAAAAATTCTTTATTACTATTGTTCTATAATATATATACAAAAGTACAGTCACTGGACATGTTCATAGAAGTTCTGCAGCTTGTGGAACTCTTTGAAACATGGTTCTATATTTACCTACCAACCTACCTACCTACCTACCTACCTACCTACCTACCTACCTTCCTTCCTTCCTTCCTTCCTTCCTTCCTTCCTTCCTTCCTACCTACCTACCTACCTACCTACCTACCTACCTACCTACCTACCTACCTTCCTAACTTCCTTCCTACCTACCTTCCTTCCTTACTACCTTTCATCTAGTCCTTCCTTTCTACCTTCTGGTTTCTATATACTATACACACATAGTCACTGGACACGTGCCTAGAACTGCTATAAGCTTCTGGAAGCTGGTTGTTGTTTCTGGGTCATCATTCCTTCCTTCCTACATTCCTTCTTACATTCCTTCCTACCTTCCTTCCTACCTTCCTTCCTACCTTCCTTCCTACCTTCCTTCCTACCTTCCTTCCTACCTTCCTTCCTACCTTCCTTCCTACCTTCCTCCTACCTTCCTTCCTGCCTTCCCTCCCGCCTTCCTTCCTGCCTACCTTCCTTCCTTCCTTCCTTCCTTCCTTCCTTCCTTCCTTCCTTTCTTCCTACCTACCTCCTGCCTACCTACCTGCCTGCCTGCCTGCCTGCCTGCCCCTGCCTGCCTCCTCCACCTGCCTGCCTGCCTCCTGCCTGCCTGCCTGCCTACCTACCTACCCCTGCCTACCTACCTTCCTTCCTACATTCCTACCTACCTACCTTCCTTCCTTCCTTTCATCTCCTCCTTCCTTCCTTTCTTCCTTCTGTTTTCTATATATACACATATATAGTCACTGGACACTTCATAGAACTGACATTTAGCTTCTGGAAGCTGGTTGTTGTGAGTGTGTGGACTTATAAATATGCTGAGTCAGGGTGCGGCTGCTGTCAAAATGACATATTATACCACCACTCACCACCCTCTGCCTGTCAACACCCATGGGGTCCCATGCTCCTCTTCCCCACAGTCCTTCCTACCTACTTACCTACCTACTTACTTACCTGCTTACCCCTTGCCTGCTTGCCTCCTGCTTGCCCTGCTTGCTTCCTGCCTTGCCACTGCTCTTGCCTCCTGCTGCCTGCCCTGCTCTGCCTGCCTCTTGCCCCTGCCTGCTTGCCCCCTGCCCTGCTTGCCCTGCCTGCTTGCCTGCCTGCTTGCCTGCCCTGCTTGCCTGCCCTGCTGCCCTCCTCTTGCCTCCTGCGCCTCCTCTTGCCTCCTGCTTGCCCTGCCTGCCACCCTGCTGCCACCGCCTGCTCACCTCCTCTGCCCACATCTTGCCTACCTACTTGCCTACCTCTTACCTACCTACTTGCTTCCCCTACTTGCCTTCCTCTTGCCTACCTTCTTCTTACCTACTCTCCTCTTGCCTCCTACCTCTTCCTACTTCTCTTACCTCCTACTTACCTACCTACTTACTTACCTACTTATTTTCTTTCATTCTTTTTTCTTTCTTCTAGTATCCTGGGCATTGCTTTTGGTCACAAACTCCTCAAAACCATGAAATTCATCTTCACTGACACTTCCATCTGTGTTAGAGCTATCACTTGGGAAGAGAAGAGTCCCAGATTTGCCCGAGTCATATATTTCTTACCGCTAAGCATGCTGAACAAGGACTACTGAAATGGCGTTCCCACAATGCACCACTGGCTCCCCGATTTTTTTTATACTGTGCACACTGACCACACAGACCCATTCTCTCACATGTGGGCCTACCAGCTTTCTCCTGCTTGAGTTGAGGCCGCTAGAATTTATGCATCTTAATACGTCTGAAACAGAGGCTCGTAACACGTATATATACGACCGAAACAGTCAAAGGGTTAATAATAATAATAATAATAATAATATTTTATTTTGACATGATACATGTTTATACAAAGGAATATAATAGTTGGGTGTACATGCCAAAAGCCCCTTTATATGCAGAGCATTTCAGGTAAACTTAAATTAACTTCAGATTAATAAGGCAATAACAGTACATATGGTCATTAGATGAGTTACAATGAATACAAGAGAATTGAGTATTCTATTAGGTCATGCTATATGGCTTTAATAAGTCTTGTAAAGAAGACGTACAATTTTGATTATTAAACTTAGTTTTTTATTTTTATTTTCTCACAATAGTCCAAGACAGACTGAAGTGTAGTCGATGGGTTCTTCTCCATAAATTTTTGTTGAAAATTTCCAGCTGTGGTATTGTGATTTTTGTGTTATTTTCCACCTTAACTTTGTGATAAACCATTTATCTAAGCTTTCTCTGAAATATCTAGAATGTAAATTTACACAAGAAAGGCTGTGCTTTCTCTAATTATTAAGTTTTCTCTAAATTGTAAATTTACATAAGGAAGACTGTACTGTACTTCACAGATTTCTGTTCTGAAATTTCTTTTTATGAAGACAGACAAGTTGCAAAAGAAGCTTATATTGGGATAACATTTTATTTTGTGTAGAGCTTTATTAAAACTCTATAAAGCCATACACAGCAAAATATTGTTCTAATCTTTGTGTGTCTTTGTTTTATAAATTTTCAAAAAACACTATTTTTCCCAAAAATTTGTGCACATAGAGCAGAAAAATGTTTTTGTTTTGAATATTTAATTTGTAAGTCTTTTTAGTTAGTCATGGCTCCGCAGCTAAAACAAAAATTAATGACTAATTGTTTTAATTTCAGTCGATTGAACCTGGCCAACAATTTACTTGGGACAACAGTAATTTGGAAATCAATAAACCAAAGAATCGTTACGCTAATGTCATAGCCTACGATCATTCAAGAGTGGTCCTTAAGACATTAGAGGGCGTTCCTGGTAGCGATTACATCAATGCTAATTTCTGCGATGGATATCGTAAACAAAATGCCTATATTGCCACTCAAGTAAGTGTCTTGGTTTTATATTGATATACAGTGGACCCCCGAGTTTCGTAAACCCCGGAAATCGTACAATTATGTAAGTATAATATTGTAAGTGCTTGTGGAAGTGTATGTTTGGGGGTCTGAAATAGACTAACCTACGTGACATTTTTCCTTAAGGGAGTATATTCGTTCGGTAATGGCACCTGAGCAGACTTCAGGAGTGAAGTTTTTACGAAACTCGGGGGTCCACTGTACAGTGGACCCCCGGTGTTTGTCCTGCTCCAAACTAGCCCTTTTATGTAAGTGTATTTTTTTAAATGCTTTTGTAAGTGTATTTTTGGGGGTCTAAAAGGACTAGTCTACTTTACATTATTCCTTATGGGAATAAATTCATTTGGTAATGGCACTTGAACAGCATTCTGGAACGAAAAAATAACGAAAACCGGGGGTCCACTGTACATACAGTGGTACATCAGTTTTTTTACAGCTCCCAACTCGAACAATTATGTAAGTGTATTATTGTAAGTTCTTTTGTAAGTGTATTTTTGGGGGTCTGAAATGGACTAATCTAATTTACACTTGTCTTTATGGGAACAAATTTGTTCGGTAACGGCGCTCGAACAGCATTCTGGAATGAATTATCAACGAAAACTGATGTACCACTGTAGATGCTATACTCTATATACGGGTGGTCCTCGACTTGTGATGGTTCGACTTATAATTTTTCAACTTTACGATGGAGCAAAGCAATTAATTTGGAGCAAAGCAATTACTTTGGAGAAAAGCAAATACTTTGGAGCAAAGTAATTACTTTGGAGCAAGACAATTACTTTGGAGCAAGGGAATTACTACTTTGAAGCAAAGAATTACTTTGGAGCAAAGCAATTATACTTTGGAGATAAAACTTGAGATAATTACCCAGTATGAAGGCGACAAATGCCAAACTCATATTCATTTATTTACTTTTCACTGCTGGTATTTAGTTAGTTACAGTAATTATTTGTTTATTCAGTGACAGTAGTTATTTATTTAGTACTTATTAATTTAGCACATCATATTCATATTCGACTTAGGATATTTTTTACTTATGACGGGTTTGTCGGAACTTAATCCCATTGTACATTGAGGAGCTCCTGTATTTTAAAAGCAGAAAGATTGAAGAGTAATTACCGATTTGATGATTGAGACGCTTGTGCAACACTTGGGTACCTTTGTTGTGGCTTTCTCAGTCCAATACAGAGATGAATGGTGGAGGATGAAGAGTAGTTCGAGGTAATCAGTCCCTCGTCCCTCAGCCTTGAGGGACTGATTACCTCAAACTCCTCATCTTTCACCATTCATGTCTGTACCAGACTGAAAAAGCCACTTGTTGGTGAAACATTTCCACAATAAAGATAGCCAAGTGAACAAGTGTTGAACAAGTGTCGCACATGTTCAACAAGTGTTGCACAAGTGTTGAACAAGTGTTGAACAAGTGTCTTAAACATAACTTGTCATTTTTTCCTGTTGTTAGTAATTTTATCATCATGTTACCTATTAGCAATTACCTATTTGTTAGTGTAATTGTTCTCACTGGTTGTTATAGTGTAGTTTTGTTCTCTGTTAGTACTGTAATGTCAGGGGGATACCTGTTCTAACTGTTCTTTCTGTTCTTCATATTTGGTTGCTTGGACATCTGCATTTGTATGTCGCACTTTGTTTCCATTCTGTTTCTGTGCTCTGTTTTAGTTCCCTTCTGTTTCTGTGGTCTTTTTTAGTTCCCCTCTGTTTCTGTGCTCTGTTTTAGTTCCCTTTGTTTCTGTGCTCTGTTTTAGTTCCCTTTGTTTCTGTGCTCTGTTTTAGTTCCCTTCTGTTTCTGTGCTCTGTTTTAGTTCCCTTCTGTTTATGTGCTCTGTTTTAGTTCCCTTCTGTTTCTGTGCTCTGTTTTAGTTCCCTTCTGTTTCTGTGCTCTGTTTTAGTTCCCTTCTGTTTCTGTGCTCTGTTTTAGTTCCCTTCTGTTTCTGTTCTCTGTTTTAGTTCACTTATGTTTCTGTGGTCTGTTTTAGTTCCCTTCTGTTTCTGTGCTTTGGTTTAGTTCCCTTTGTTTCTGTGCTCTGTTTTAGTTCCTTTCTGTTTCTGTGCTCTGTTTTAGTTTGTGAGAAGTCAGCTTCAGCCCCTAGTCCCCTGTAAGGAGGTTCCTTGATGCTGGTAAGGGGCTCTTTATCTAGGGAATTGGATCTGTGCTCCAATTCCCAGAATTAAGCCTGAATGCCTTTCATCAACACCCCCCAGATGCTGTTTAATCCCTACGGGTTTAGTGCTCCCCATGATAATAATTCAGCTCTTGGTCCCACCTCTAAACTGTCAACCAACTGATGATTGAGCCCTGGATTAGTGTTTGTTCCACCTTATTATAACTTATCTCAGTCCTTGAAGAAATGTTTCCTAAAAGAAAAACACGGAATGGATGGTGTTTGAACCCACGGCAAGTTTTTTTATAAACCTCCAGGGTTCAAATCCCACCCATTCTTTGGTTTGTTTGCAATTGTGTTATTTTGATTTCTTGAGTCAAAATGTTTCCTAGTGTCCGTGAGGCTCATTTGAGTGTGTAGTTTCTGTGTCACCATTTTCTCTTTGTATTCCCGGTAGTGAGTTTATCCTTGTCTACCCTGTCTATTCACTAGAGTATTTTGTATATTGTGATCATATCTTCTCTAACACTAAACAAACATCCCACACATAGGAAAAAGAAGCTTATGATGACGTTTCCATCTGATTTGGACCATTGACTAGACACGGTGTGAGTAATCAATGGATTAAGTTCGACTGAAATGTCGTAAATTTCTTTTCCCTATGTGTGGATTGTTTGTTCATTGTTCCAGTCATGGTATTGTACCTTTTTGCTCTGAATATAGTGGTACCTCTACTTACGAGCAGCTCTCAACTCGAACAATTATGTAAGTGTATTTTGTAGGTGCTTTTGTAAGTGTATTTTTGGGGGTCTGAAATGGATTAATCTAATTTTCATTATTTCTTATGGGAAAAAATTCCTTCAGTATCGGCACTTGAATAGCCGTCTGGAACGAATTAAGCTCGTAACTTGTGGTACTACTGTATCTCCTCTTGTTCTTGTTGCATCACTGGCAGGGGCAGATATTCTATGAAACTAATGAACCTTAAACTTCAGGACCCCTAATCCTGGAGGGGCCCCAGAAGCGACTGTAGTCCACATTGCTTAAAAATTTTGGGTCTGCTTTATGAGAAGGGGTTATGAAAGGGCCCCCCATAACAGTTCAAGCTTCAGGGGCCCAAAAAAATGTAGGCCCACCACTGACTGCTGGTGAGGGGCTTATTGTGTCAGGAGTACTGGGGAGCAGACCAGTGGCATTTAATTTTCAAGTCCATAACACTACCAGCTTGATCACTCTGGATAAGTCAGTTCAGTTCCCAGTTTTCCTAACAATTTATTTCTCTCACCATATAGACAGCTCTCTTATAAGGCCCCATTATATAGTGCAAGTTTTTGTAAATGGGACTGAATAGCCAGCTGGCCAAGTGGGTTATGCACTGGCCTGGAGTTTTAGGACTCAGTTGCCATGGGTTTAAACCCCACTCATTCAGTGGTTTGAGATTGAATAGCATGTGGCAAGTTCATAGTATGTGCTATTCAGTTTTGGATAGACTATTTTAAACTGCATTTGTAGAAAATTGCACTGGATAGAATAGCTTTATATGAGAGTTTACTGGTAAAATTCTCATTTCTTAAATTGTATGTGTTTAAAGCAAAAACCATGGGACAGGGGGGGAGTTTGAACTTGCTATGGGTTCATATGCCACCTGTTCCATGGTTTGTTTCCAGTTGTGATATTATGATTTTGTGAGTCATGTATTTTGTGATTATGCCATAACTGCCTACCATACAGGCTTCATTGGGACTGTATTCGATGCATTATCTTTAATGTCCTTTTCAGGGTCCTCTTCCTGAGACATTTGGAGACCTATGGCGTATGCTGTGGGAGCAGCAGTCTTGCACCATTGTGATGATGACTAAGCTAGAGGAGCGTACAAGGATCAAGTGTGACCAGTACTGGCCTGCCAGGGTGTCTGCCATGGAGACGTATGGAATCATGCACGTTACTCTTACTGATGTCCAGGAACTTGCCACGTATACTGTCAGGACCTTCCAGCTGCAGCGGGTAAAGCAAAATATTCCTATGACTGTCTTAATATTGTTCGTGTTGTATATACCATAGCCATAATTTTGTTGTCTTTTATTCCATAGTCTTAATCCTGTTGTCCTTTATAGCGTAGTCTTAATCTTGTTGTCCTTTATAGCATAGTCTTAATCTTGTTGTCCTTTATAGCATAGTCTTAATCTTGTTGTCCTTTATAGCATAGTCTTAATCCTGTTGTCCTTTATACTATAGTCTTAATCTTGGGTATCTTTATTCTTGAAATGTTTCACTTGCATGGTAGGCTTCATCAGTCAAATACGGAGGAGAATGTGTTGTAGGCAGCAGTAATGGTAAACAGTCCATCTCTCTGAATCTGACTGGTGAAGCCTACTGTATAAACAAAACTTTTCAAGAATAAAAAACCTAACTGTTGCACATGTGTCTTAATCCTCAACTTGTTGGTATTTTATACCATTTTCAACTGTCTAAAGATTACTGGAGTCAGTTCCATGAGTCACTGTCTCTGTGACTTGGTCCCAGATCAGGCTTCCTGCTTGATGGCCTGATCACTCAGGTTGTTGGTGCTAGCTGCACACTGTTGAACATAAGTATCACAGTTTGGCTAATCAAGAGCTAACTTAAGAAATCTGTCAAGTTCCTTCTTGAAGACAGCCAGGGGGTGTGTTGGTAATTCCCTTTCTTTGAAGGAAAGTTGCTGAAAAGTCATGGTCCCTCAACATTTTTTTAACACTGGGCATCTCCCACTAAAAAGAAGAAACATAAGAACGTAAGAACATAAGAAAGAAGGAACACTGCAGCAGGCCTACTGGCCCATGCGAGGCAGGTCCAAATCTCCCACCGACTTAAGCCAATGCCCCGACCCATCCAGGTCAGGTTACATTCACTTAAGGAAGGAGCACGGCATCTGACCTAGTAGCACAAACTAGTCAGGTCCAACTCACACCCACCCGCACCCACTCATATATTTATCCAGCCTATTTTTAAAACTACACAACGTTTTAGCCTCTATAACTGTACTCGGGAGTAACACTTCCATAATTTTTTTTTTCAACACACCAGCCATATCCCACCGAGGCAGGGTCACCTAACAAGAAAAACAAAAGTTTTTCTTTTTAAATTTAGTAATTTATACAGGAGAAGGGGTTACTAGCACCTTGCTCCTGGCAATTTAGTCGCCTCTTATGACACACATGGCTTACGGAGGAAGAATTCTTTTCCATTTTCCCATGAAGACTTCTTGCTTAATGATTTCTAGTGTACTCATTGCATCCCTACTTTTCATTGAGTAGATTTTCGATCTTCTGATGAACCTCTTGTATTTTTAGAATAATTTGGGACCATGACTAAATTTATACAAGCAGTAAAGATTCTCCATACATTCTGATCTGCTATTTCACCAGCCTTCAATGGGGCTGTTAGTGTACAACAGTATTCCAGCTAAAGAAAACAAGTGACTTAAAGAGGACCATCATTGACTTGGCATCTCTTTTGAAGGTTTTTGTTATCCACCTCATCATTTTCCTTGTGATAGTGACACTTGTTATTCTTGAACATGAGATCTTCCAACATGATCACTCTCAGTTGTCATGTATTCTAGGACCCCAATGGAAATAAGACAGACAGTCCCTCGATGACACACTGCCTTTCTTGGGTTATCGAGGGTGGATAACCCTCTGGGGTTAAAAATCCAAACAAAATCTTATCTCTTCTTACTCCATTCTCTTGAGCGATTTGAATTTGTTTTACAAATTCTATTACATTTGAATGATCAGGTTTTTTATGATCATAATAATGACCAATTCTGGATTTATTGGACTTTGTCTATTAAATCCAAAGGCAGTGATTAAGAGACAATTCTGGTTTTAACAAACATTGTCCATTGTTTGTGGCCACAGATTTTTGTCAGTAAATCCAAAATCCATTTAATTGGGGGTATGTTAAATTAAGAGCTCTAATATTTATTGTACAGTGGACCCTCCGTTTTTGTTGATCTCTGTTATCGTTGATTTCAGTTTTCGCCGACTTTTTTCATCGAAATATTGGCTCTGTTTTCGTTGATTTTGACAATTGTTTATTGTGTGTGACTGCTAAATTAGCCACCATGGGTCCAAAGAAAGCTGCTAGTGCCAGTCCTTTGGTAAAGAAAGTGAGAAACACGATGGAATTTAAGAAAGAGTGTAGCAGGCATGCAGTGAGTGTAGCATGCAGGGAGGGAGTGTAGCAGGGAGGCAGGGGGTGTAGCAGGGAGGCAGGGAGTGTAGCAGGCATGCAGGGAATTTAGCAGACAGGGATGGAGTGTAGCAGGCATGCAGGGACTGTAGCAGGCATGCAGGGAGTGTAGCAGGCAGGGAGGGAGTGTTGCAGGCAGGGAGGGAGGGTAGCAGGCAGGGAGGGAGTGTAGCAGGGAGGCAGGGAGTGTAGCAGGCATGCAGGGAGTATAGCAGACAGGGAGGGAGTGTAGCAGGCATGCAGGGAATTTAGCAGACAGGGAAGGAGTGTAGCAGGCATGCAGGGACTGTAGCAGGCATGCAGGGAGTGTAGCAGGCAGGGAGGGAGTGTTGCAGGCAGGGAGGGAGGGTAGTAGGCAGGGAGGGAGTGTAGCAGGGAGTGTAGCAGGGAGTGTAGCAGGCATGCAGGGAGTATAGCAGACAGGGAGGGAGTGTAGCAGGCATGCAGGGAGTGTAGCAGGCATGCAGGGAGTGTAGCAGGCATGCAGGGAGTGTAGCAGGCATGTAGGGAGTGTAGCAGGCATGTAGGGAGTGTAGCAGGCATGTAGGGAGTGTAGCAGGCAGGGAGGGAGTGTAGCAGGCAGGGAGGGAGTGTAGCAGGCAGGGAGGGAGTGTAGCAGGCAGGGAGGGAGTGTAGCAGGCAGAGAGGGAGTGTAGCAGGCAGGGAGGGAGTGTAGCAGGCATGCAGGGAGTGTAGCAGGCATGCAGGGAGTGTAGCAAGCAGGGAGGGAGTGTAGCAGGCATGCAGGGAAGTGACTCCGGATAAGGACTTGGTACCTAAAGTCCTTATGGAAGGGGATTTCCCTTCCAAACAATAGCCTCTCTTCCCTCTCCCCTCCTTCCTGTCTTCTATCCAGCAACAACAGTCTACAATAAAGGTGAGTTTCATGTTCATTCTTTTGTTAATACTTCTGGGTGTCTGGAACAAATTAATTGGATTTACATTATTTCTTATGGGAAAAATGGTTTCAGTTTTCGCTGATTTCAGTTTTAGCCAATTTCTCTGGAACGGATTAAACACAAAAACTGAGGGTCCACTGTATTAATATTTAGTTTAGTCTATTAATATTTAGTTTAGCCTATTAATATTGAATTTAGTGACCTGAACTTAAAATTTATTTTCAGTCTGGTAGTTTGGATCGCCGTGAGATTCGACAGTTCCAGTTTACCGCCTGGCCTGACCACGGAGTTCCTGACCATCCCTCTCCATTCCTCATGTTCCTCCGACGTGTCCGCCATGTCAACCCTGCAGAGTCGGGCCCAATCATTGTCCATTGCAGGTACCTTGTCTTGTGCAAAACTGCCCTTGCAGTGTGCGTAGCAGATATTTTTAGTAACGTGAATTTTTTTTAATAGTTCTTGCAGGCTATAAATTCCTGTATTGGAATTTGTGTTTCAGAGGAGGAGAGGGACAAATAGAAGGGAGGGAATTTGGGTTCAAAATTCATATTTTTATTTTTTTATCTTGTACGCAGATGATGTAAATTAAAGGATAAAAAAGGCACAATATTGTGACCGGAACAATACACAAATAATCCGCACAGAGGAAAAAGAAAATTATGACGATGTTTTGGTCCAAGTTAGACCATTTAACTAGACACAGAAATTCACTAGTATGCAGTGCATTTTGGGCAAACTAATCCTAATGCTTAAGACTACTTAAGAACTAGACATAGACTACATGCGCTCCTCACTTAACGACCTACCTGTTTAATGACCACTCGGACTTTCTACCAGCTCTCCGACCAGTGTACTTCATGTGTATTTTACTTTTTAATTGTTTTTAATGCATTTATGAAGGGATTCAGGGAAACCAGCAGGCTTGAGTCCGGGAGATGGGAAGTACAGTGCCAGCACTCTGATGGAGGGGTGTTAATGTTGCAGTTTTATAACTAGTGTAAGCACGCCTCTGGCAAGACAGTGATGGAGTGAATGATGGTGAAAGTTTTTCTTTTTTGGGCCACCCTGCTTTTGTGGGAAACGGCCGATGTGTTAATAATAATAACAACAAAAATAATACAGTGGACCCCCGAGTTTCGGTCATAATTCATTCCAGAAGGCTGCTCAAGTGCCATTACCGAATGAATTTACTCCCATAAGGAATAATGTCAAGTATGTTAGTCCATTTCAGACCCCCAAAAATACACTTACAAAAGCACTTACAATATTACACTTACATAATTCTACAATTTCCGAGGTGACCGAAACTCGGGGGTCCACTGTATTTTTAATATACTAAAAATGTTATAAATGGTGCAGAGGTGACATTAAAACAATATTTAAAAGATGGTTGACACAAACCCACTACCAGTACAGTATGCTTGAAATATCAATAAGGGGCGGCTCCTCGCTTAACAACCAATTCCCTTACCGACCTACTCTTAGGAACGGAACTTGGTTGTTAAGTGAGGAGTATCTGTATTTAGTAGGATTTCCTAAATGTACTTCTAATAAAATACCAGTGAAAAATTCACTTTGGTGTTTGTACAGTCACATCATCAGAGCGACTGTGTTTTACTGTATTTGTCTTTGTTTCAGTGGCATTGTATGTCAGGTGCTTGATAAAAATGGCACATCAATATAATCTAATGATGTTTATTGTTTTTAAGTGCTGATTGACTCAGGAAGTCTTAATAACATGATCGTAAACAAACTAGGGAACGGGTGGGGTTTGAACCCATGGCAAGTGATTCTAAACCTCCAGGCTAGTGGTCACAGTGGTGGCCCATGCTAACCTCCCTATGATGTATAAATATACCTAGCTGGATGAATCTTATTGTAGCCAGCTGGCTCAGTGGCATATGCACCGGCCCATTTTATGGTTTGAGTACTGAAAATTATTCCTTAGGATTTAATCATTAGCATTAATGCTCAAAACTCGCAAAGAGAAATGTACACGTCTGTCTTATTAATAAAGGAAAACTTGCAGTTTCCTGGATGGAAGCTCCAAGTTGTATGTAAAATTAGTTTTTCTTGTGTGCAAGTTTTCTTAAAGTAATTAAAAGTAATTAAAGGTGTAAATGATAATGGGAGCCCTTGATTGAACTTTGTATAGAAAGGGGTTTAGTTATAGGTAATACATATTTTAAGAAAAAGAGGATAAATAAGTATACAAGATATGATGTAGGGCGTAATGACAGTAGTTTGTTGGACTACGTATTGGTAGATAAAAGACTGTTGAGTAGACTTCAGGATGTACATGTTTATAGAGGGGCCACAGATATATCGGATCACTTTTTAGTTATAGCTACAGTGGGAGTAAAAGGTAGATGGGATACAAGGAAAATAGAATCAGTAAGTAAGAGAGAGGTGAAGGTTTATAAACTAAAAGAGGAGGCAGTTAGGGTAAGATATAAACAACTATTGGAGGATAGATGGGCTAGTGAGAGTGTAGGCAATGGGGTCGAAGATGTATGGGGTAGATTTAAAAATGTAGTGTTAGAGTGTTCAGCAGAAGTTTGTGGTTACAGGCGAGTGGGTGCGGGAGGGAAGAAGAGCGATTGGTGGAATGATGATGTAAAGAGAGTAGTAAGGGAGAAAAAGTTAGCATATGAGAGGTTTTTACAAAGTAGAAGTGATGCAAGGAGGGAAGAGTATATGGAGAGAAAAAGAGAGGTTAAGAGAGTGGTGAAGCAATGTAAAAAGAGAGCAAATGAGAGAGTGGGTGAGATGTTATCAACAAATTTTGTTGAAAATAAGAAAAAGTTTTGGAGTGATATTAATAAGTTGAGGAAGCCTAGAGAACAAATGGATTTGACAGTTAAAAATAGGAGAGGAGAGTTATTAAATGGAGAGTTAGAGGTATCGGGAAGATGGAGAGAATATTTTGAGGAGTTGTTAAATGTTGATGAAGACAGGGAAGCTGTGATTTTGTGTATAGGGCAAGGAGGAATAACATCTTGTAGGAGTGTGGAGGAGCCAGTTGTGAGTGTGGGGGAAGTTCGTGAGGCAGTGGGTAGAATGAAAGGGGGTAAGGCAGCTGGGATTGATGGGATAAAGATAGAAATGTTAAAAGCAGGTGGGGATATAGTTTTAGAGTGGTTGGTGCTATTATTTAATAAATGTATGGAAGAGGGTAAGGTACCTAGGGATTGGCAGAGAGCATGTATTGTTCCTTTGTATAAAGGCAAAGGGGACAAAAGAGAGTGCAAAAATTATAGGGAAATAAGTCTGTTGAGTGTACCTGGTAAAGTGTATGGTAGAGTTATTATTGAAAGAATTAAGAGTAAGACAGAAAGCAGGATAGCAGATGAACAAGGGGGCTTTAGGAAAGGTAGGGGGAGTGTAGAGCAAGTGTTTACAGTGAAACATATAGGTGAACAGTATTTGGATAAGGGTAAAGAGGTTTTTGTGGCATTTATGGATTTGGAAAAGGCATATGATAGGGTGGATAGGGAGGCAATGTGGCAGATGTTGCAGGTGAATGGAATAGGAGGTAGGTTACTGAAAGCAGTGAAGAGTTTTTATGAGGATAGTGAGGCTCAGGTTAGAGTGTGTAGGAGGGAGGGGACTATTTCCCAGTAAAAGTGGGCCTTAGACAAGGATGTGTGATGTCACCGTGGTTGTTCAATATATTTATAGATGGGGTTGTAAGAGAAGTGAATGCGAGGGTCTTGGCAAGAGGTGTGGGGTTAAAAGATAAAGAATCAAATACAAAGTGGGAGTTGTCACAGTTGCTTTTTGCTGATGACACTGTGCTTTTGGGAGATTCTGAAGAGAAGTTGCAGAGGTTGGTGGATGAATTTGGTAGGGTGTGTAAAAGAAGAAAATTGAAAGTGAATATAGGAAAGAGTAAGGTGATGAGGATAACAAAAAGATTAGGTGACGAAAGATTGGATATCAGATTGGAGGGAGAGAGTATGGAGGAGGTGAATGTATTCAGATATTTGGGAGTGGACATGTCAGCAAATGGGTCTATGAAGGATGAGGTGAATCATAGAATTGATGAGGGGAAAAGGGTGAGTGGAGCACTTCGGAGTCTGTGGAGACAAAGAACTTTGTCCATGGAAGTAAAGAGGGGAATGTATGAGAGTATAGTTATACCAACACTCTTATATGGGTGTGAAGCATGGGTGATGAATGTTGCAATGGCAGTGGAGATGTCATGTCTGAGGGCAATGTGTGGTGTGAATATAATGCAGAGAATTTGGAGTTTGGAAATTAGGAGGAGGTGTGGGATTACCAAAACTATTATCCAGAGAGCTGAGGAGGGGTTGTTGAGGTGGTTCGGACATGTAGAGAGAATGGAACGAGACAGAATGACTTCGAGAGTGTATAAATCTGTAGTGGAGGGAAGGCAGGGTAGGGGTCGGCCAAGGAAAGGTTGGAGGGAGGGGGTAAAGGAGGTTTTGTGTGCGAGGGGCTTGGACTTCCAGCAAGCATGTGTGAGCGTATTTGATAGGAATGAATGGAGACAAATGGTTTTTAATACTTGATATGCTGTTGGAGTGTGAGCAAAGTAACATTTATTAAGGGATTCAGGGAAACCTGCAGGCCGGACTTGAGTCCTGGAGATGGGAAGTACAGTGTCTGCACTCTGAAGGAGGGGTGTTAATGTTGCAGTTTTATAACTGTAGTGTAAAGCACCCCTCTGGCAAGACAGTGATGAAGTGAATGATGATGAAAGTTTTTCTTTTTCGGGCCACCCTGCCTTGGTGGGAATTGGCTGATGTGTTAATAAAAAAAAAATTAAGAAAACATAGCATTGAAGAAAATGAAAAATGAAGGAACTTTGAGTTCTTGGGTTGGGCTTAAAAATCTAAATGTTTGTATTTTACAGTGCCGGTGTGGGTAGAACAGGAGCCTTCATTGTCATCGATGCCATGCTGGAGAGAATCAAGCACGAACATACCGTCGACATATACGGACATGTCACCTGCCTGCGAGCCCAAAGGAATTACATGGTGGGATCCCACGTACAGCAGTACCCTGCTACGAGATGTTACTTTAATTAGTATTGAACTCTGAATTAGGAGTTAAACACAATAAGCTCTCTTGTAAAAATCAAAGTTTTCTAAAACTTTAGTTATTAGTAGATTATCATGATGGTACAGTGGAACCTGGGTTTTCGTATGCCCCAGCTTACATGTAAAACCACAGTTATTCTCTATAAAATGTATTTTTTTATAATATTTCCCATAAGAAATAATGTAAATCCAATTAATCCGTTTCAGACACCCAAAAATATTAACAAAAAATACATTTTATGGAGAATAACTGTGGTTTTACATGCAAGCTGGGGCATACGAAAACCGTGGTTCCACTGTAGTTGTTAGTGAATTATCTTAAATTACCTGTCCTCACTTCAGTGTTGCTTGATGGCACATCAAGCCTGAACCTTACCCAGCATCTGACTCCCTCATTTCTCCTCACTTTGTATATGTTGTGGTAACTGTGGAGACAAAGTTCCCTATCCATGGAATATAGCAGAGTATAGCTGTACCAACACTGTTGTATGGGTGTGAAACATGGGTCTTAAATGTCACATTGAGGAAATTGGAGGCAGTAGAGACATCATGTTTGAAGGCAATGTGTGGTGTGAATATTATGTCAAGAATTTGGAGTGTGAAGTTTAGAAGAAGGTGTGGGGTTACCAAAAGGAGGAGTTCTTGAGGTGGTTTGGGCAGTTTAGAGATGATAGAGCAGAATAAGATGAATATATTTGGGGTAGAGGGAAGGAGGGGGTAGGGGTCATTAGTAGGGAGGTTTCGAGTGCTAGGGCCTTGGGCATCCAGCAGGCTTGCATGAGTGTGGTAGAAGTAATTGGAGGGAAAGGACTTTTTTTTAATGATTTGATATTCTGTTGGAGTGTACGCATGGTAATATTTGTGAATGGATTCTAGGAAACAGATTAACTAGACTTGTGTCCTAAAGATGGGAAGTACAGTGCCTGCATTCTGAAGGAGGGAAGGGGATGTTTCAATTCAGAGGTTTATGTGAGTTGTGATGTCAGCAACATCTCTGGCAAGAGATTGATAAGTGAATGACTGCGAAGGTTTGCCTTCTCTTTCGAAACACTCACATCGATGGCAGATGGCTGGTGTGTTAAAAAATATTTGTGATATTGTTTGTACATGAAAAAGTCTTGTGTAGATGAAATGTTGAACATAGTAAAGGTCTCGTTTTGCTGTATGTGTATTTTTACAACTTTTGGGCTTGGCCATACTTCAATTACTCGTACTTAACAATTCATCGATTTACAGGTTCAGACAGAAGACCAGTACATCTTTATCCATGATGCCTTGCTTGAAGCTGTCATGGCGGGTAACTCTGAGGTACCAGCACGTAATCTCCACTCCCACATTCAGGAGCTGATGGCTGTTGAACCAGGAGAGAATGTCACTGGCATGGAGCTGGAGTTCAAGGTAACATGTTGTTGTTGTTAACAAGGTACAGCATAAGCCATACACTACAAAGAGTAAGCTGTAAATCGTTTAAAATGTTTCACGCCCATACCACGTTGAACGCACCACTTCTCATCAGATCAGCGAAGTTAAGCAACATTGGGTTTGGTTAGTACTTGGATGGGTGACTGCCTGGGAACACCAAATGCTGTTGGCATAAATCTTTTAGGAGGCCTGGTCATGGACTGGGCCACGGGGACGTTTATCCCCGGAATACCCTCGAGGTAGGTAGACAACTATCATTCACATTTACTAAATTTTATAGTGACAAAAAAAATCAGAGTGACACTAGATATTAGAAGGTATACCTGGAGCATACCTGGAGGGAGTTTCAGGGGTCAACATCCCTGTAGCCTGGTCCATGACCAGGCCTTATGGTGGATCAGGACCTGATCAACCAGGCTGGGCTTACAGTCCTGGAGGTGGAGTGTACAGTGCCTGCATTCCGAAGGAGGGGTGAGGATGTTGTAGTTCAAAAAGTCATTTAAACTGTGATGTCCACACTTACCAAGACAGCTATTAAATGAATAATGATAAATGAATTTCCTTCATTAAGGTCACCCTGCCTTGGTGGGAAATAACTGATATGGAAAAAGAATAGACCTGTCATAGCAGGTGTTGCAATAACCAGATTTTTTAGGTGTTTTAGTAATCAACAATTTTTGAAAGTTAGTGTCTGTATTTTTTATAATTTCTGTATATCAGTAGTGATATATCAGTGAACGGGTGAGGTTTGAACCCATGGCAGGTGAGTCCTAAAACTTGCAGGCCAGTGCGTTAACCACTGGGCCATTGGCTATAATAATAAAAGTCCTCGAACTAGTAATGGTTTTATATATTGACAAGTATATTAACAAGACACTATTTGGAGTTTATGGCATTTTATTGAGAAGACGTTTTTCCCACCAGGGACACGTTTCTTTTGGATGAAATGTCTTCTCATAAAAATGCCATACATGGCATGTTGTTTTAATAACATGTTGATTATCTCTGGTTAGAAACATTAATATTAGTTGTCATGGTTGGCTGACGTGGTGGAGGAGAGGAATAGATAAGAGTGGGATAGATAAGAGGGGATAGATAAGAGGGGAAGGTTGTCAACATATATACTGCTCTGCACTATATTACCTGTGGCTGGTTTTGAGGTTTTTTTTTAACCATCACAGCCCAGCCTAATGCCAAATTTCATTTTTGAATTCATGACCAAGCAGGCTGTTGCTGCCAGTAACCCACAAGCCTACATGACTATCACAACTTGAATAATCTGGCTTTGAGCTTAGGGTAGCATCATGACCTATTGATGTATAATTTAGAAGTAATTTGTTCAAATTCAAAAATTTATTTCTTTGTATATTATACAATGTGTAATTCATATGTACTAAAATATTGTCAGGGACAAAGAAAGCCACTAACATGATGAGCATTTCAAGTTGTTGAATTTTTATTCTACCATTAAACCTGTAGTCCAGTTGAACAATGTAATATATAAACCTTTTTTTTTACCCCTCACAGCGTTTGGCAAACATCAAAGCTCAACCATCAAGATTTGTCAGTGCTAATCTCCCAGTTAACAAGTTCAAGAACAGATTAGTGAATATATTGCCTTTCGAAGGCAGTCGTGTGTGCTTGCAGCCTCTTCGTGGCACTGAAGGATCTGACTACATCAATGCCAGTTTTATTGATGGATACAGGTAATGTTTTATTTATTACACTATTATTGTCAGTAATATCATTAATGAGTGGTATGCTTTGCAGAAACCAGGAGTAAAGCTTAAATTCAAATTCAAAAATTTATTTCTTTGCATGGTATACAATGTGTAGTTTACATGTAGTAAACTACACATAAGCAGTTCTGCCAGAAATGCTCATGTATGTTATTGGTTTTCTTGCCAAAAACATGCTTGGGCATTTCTGGCAGACTGATACCAATGCTTATACGCTACTTCAAACTAGACATAGATTTTGGGGAAGTGAATTGTTTTCCATGTTCGTAACAATAACTAACAATTCTGCAGCCAGTGGACTTTCTTTCTTATTTCTGAATCAGTTGACAGTGGATTTTGTCTAATATTTCTGAAGTCCATTACATCAAGAGAGTGCTGAATATTTCATTTCAGGTCCTGACAGGAACAAGGATTCAGACACATTGAAATACAACTTTTTTTTATCTGACTGTAAAAAAAAAATCAACTTTGTCACCTGTCATCTTAAAATGATTTAATATAACACACAGGTACCGCTCTGCGTACATTGCAACCCAGGGTCCACTTCAGGAAACCGTCGATGACTTTTGGCGAATGTTGTGGGAGCACAACTCCACCATTGTGGTCATGCTCACTAAACTCAAGGAAATGGGCAGGGTAAGATAGTCACTCTACTCTTATAATTTAGTTTTATTATTATTGTATTTGTGGGAAGGGCACTGTCACATTAGTTGCACTTGTGTCCTTTTTCCTAACATTTTTTTTTTTTTTCAACAAGTCGGCCGTCTCCCACCGAGGCAGGGTGACCCAAAAAGAAAGAAAATCCCAAAAAGAAAATACTTTCATCATCATTCAACACTTTCACCACACTCATACATAATCACTGTCTTTGCAGAGGCACTCAGATATGACAGCTGAGAATAGTCCCTCCCAGCTGTCACTATCCCAGATCCCTCCTTTAAAGTGCAGGCATTGTACTTCCCATTTCCAGGACTCAAGTCCAACTAAATCAATTAACTGGTTTCCCTGAATCCCTTCACAAAATGTTACCCTGCTCACACTCCAATAGCTCGTCAGATCCCAAAAACCATTCGTCTCCATTCACTCCTATCTAACACGCTCACACATGCTTGTTGGAAGTCGAAGCCCCTCGCCCACAAAACCTTTACCCCCTCCCTAACATATTGTCGGTAATTCTACCAACATTAATACAGGGTTGGGTATATTGAAGGGTAATCTGAATTGTTATATCAACATGATTCTGGTGTGAGAGATTGAATCAATGATGGTGAATGCATTTTTCTTTTCATCATCCTGACTTTGTGGACAATGGCAGTTGATATACAGTAGAACCTCCACTAACGAGTTTAATCTGTTTCATGACCTTGCTCGCATCTGGATTTGCTCGTTTGCAGAGTCAATTTTCCTCATTTAAATTAATTGAAATGGAATTAATTCGTTCCAGTGGAATTCCAGGCCCCATAAAATACTTCAATAATTTCCCTAATATCAACTCTATGGCTTATTTATCTATCACAATTCATCTAATATGATATAATAAACAATATAAATAACATAGAAACCTGATATAGACTCTAGAATTAATAAAATATGTCATTATATATGTGGCGGCGTCGGCGGCTGATGTGAGTTTGTCTGGAGACAGGACAAAATACTCCTTGAATATTTCACTATCATCATCTCTACAGCTTATTATTTTTTTTTTTTTCAACAAGTCGGCCGTCTCCCACCGAGGCAGGGTGACCCAAAAAGAAAGAAAATCCCCAAAAAGAAAATACTTTCATCATCATTCAACACTTTCACCACACTCATACATAATCACTGTCTTTGCAGATACGACAGCTGAGAATAGTCCCTCCCAGCTGTCACTATCCCAGACCCCTCCTTTAAAGTGCAGGCATTGTACTTCCCATTTCCAGGACTCAAGTCCAACTAAATCAATTAACTGGTTTCCCTGGTCACACTCCAACAGATCGTCATGTCCCAAAAACCATTCGTCTCCATTCACTCCTATCTAACACGCTCACACATGCTTGCTGGAAGTCCAAGCCCCTTGCCCACAAAACCTCCTTTACCCCCTCCCTCCAACCTTTTCTAGGACGACCCCTACCCCGCCTTCCTTCCCCTACAGAGTTATACGCTCTCCAAGTCATTCTACTTTGATCCATTCTCTCTAAATGACCAAACCACCTCAACAACCCCTCTTCAGCCCTCTGACAAATACTTTTAGTAACTCCACACCTTTTAATTTCCACATTCCGAATTTTCTGCATAATATTTACACTAAACATTGCCCTTAGACAGGACATCTCCACTGCCTCCAGCCTCCTCCTCGCTGCAGCATTTGCAACCCATGCTTCACACCCATATAAGAGTGTTGGTACCACTATACTTTCGTACATTCCCTTCTTTGCCTCCATGGATAACGTTTTTTGTCTCCACAGATACCTCAACGCAACACTCACCTTTTTTCCTTCATCAATTCTATGGTTAACCTCATCCTTCATAAACCCATCCGCTGACACATCAACTCCCAAATACAGTGGTACCTCGACTTACGATATTAATCCGTCAGAGAGGGCATATTTTAAGGCGAAACAATCGTTACACGAATCAATTTTCCCCATAAGAAATAATGGAAATAAATTTAATCCGTCCAAGACTTCCAAAAGTAGTTAAATAAAATATTTTTTAGAACTTTTTGACATTAAATAATACACAATTTAATGAATAATACCTAAATACACATGTAAATATTGTACAATAACATGTCACTTACATTTATTGAAGAGTTGTTGATGTGTGGAGGACGGAGGAGGGAGAAGGTGGAGTAGTATGCTAGTCTTTGGAAGGGGAATCCCTTCCATTAACACTGCAGGTACCAAGTCCTTTTCTGGGGTTACTTCCTTTTCTTTTTAATGCCACAAGGACCAGCTTGAGAGTCACTGGACCTCTTTCTAACAATAAATTTGTCCAGGGAGCTCTGTGTCTGGCGATTCTTTAACACATCCCTGAAATGACACACCACTGTGTCATTGTACAGGTTGCCAGCACGGCCTGCAACAGCATGGTTAGGTGATATTCATCCATAAATGCTTGCACGTTGCTCCACATTCCACAAATCTCTTTAATCACTGAAGAAGGCAATTTCTTCCATCTCTGTTCCACCTCCTCCTCCTCCTCTGAACCATTGTCCTGACCACTGGTCTCTTGTTCCAGTTGCTGTTGAAGCTCTTGCAGATCTTCAGTGGTTAGCTCTTCCTTGTGCTCCTCCACCAACTGTTCCACATCCTCACCACTCACCTCTAACCCCAAAGACTTGCCCAATTCCACAATTTCTTCCACAACAGGCTCAGGCTCAGGCTCAGGGTTCTGAGGCTCAGCCCCAAAACCTTCAAAATCCCTCTCAGGACACAGTCTGGCCACAATTTTCTCCAGGCAGAGTTCAAAGTCCTGGTAGTCACTCCTCCCAAGCCTTACCTATAAGGTTTACACAATGCAGCATATGGAAATGTTTTTCCAAAATTCTCTTAGGGTTATATTCATGTCTGTGGTCACATCAAAGCACTTTTGAAACATTGCTTTGGTGTAGAGTTTTAAAATTGGAAATGACCTGCTGGTCCATGGGCTGGAGGAGAGGAGTGGTATTAGGGCAAGAACTTCACTTTGATGAATTTAAAGTCCTCCACAATTTTCTCTACCAAGTTTGGAGGATGACAAGGAGCATTGTCCATTATCAGGAGGCACTTAAGTTGCAAATTATTGTCCAATAGATATTTCTTCACACTGGGGCTAAACACGCCATTGAACCAATCTAAGAAAATGTCCTTTGTGACCCATGCCTTTTTGTTAGACCTCCACATCACACACAAGTTAGACTTGCTGACACCGCATCTGCCAAACACTCGGGATTTTCAAAAAGATACACCAGTAAAGGCTTCACTTTGCAATCACCACTGGCATTAGCACAAAGCATCAAAGTTAGCCTGTCTTTCATAGGCTTATGTCCTGGCTGTGCCTTTTCCTCCTGAGTAATGTAGGTCCTGTTGGGCATTTTCTTCCAAAACAGGCCTGTTTCATCACAATTAAACACTTGTTGGGGAGGAATTGTTCAGCCTCTAGGTACTCCTGGAATTCAGGCACATATTTTTCAGCCGCACTTTTGTCACAACTGGCTGCCTCACCATGCCTCACAACACTATGTATGCCACTTCGATTCTTAAATTTGTAAAACCAGCCTCTGCTGGCTTTAAATTCGCTCACTTCAGCACTCGTTGCAGGCATTTTCTTAACAAGATCATCATGCAACTGCCTTGCTTTTTCACATATTATTGCCTCCGAAACAGTATCTCCTGCTAACTGTTTCTCGTTGATCCACACCAACAACAACCTTTCCACATCTTCCAGCACTTGTGGTCTGTGTTTTGTGATCACAGATGAACCTTTTGCAACAACAGCTTCCTTGATTTTACTTGAATTTTTCTTGGCCACAATGGTAGCGATGGTAGAAAAGGGTTTACCATACAGCATGGCCAGCTCACTGATACGCACTCCACTTTCATATTTTTCTATTATCTCCTTCTTCAGTTCTATCGTACATGTATTTCTGTTCCTCTTTGCCACAGGCTTACCACTAGGATCTTTCCTTGGACCCATTGTAGCTTATTTAGAAGTTGCAAGCACTAAAAACAGTGGAATAATGCCAATATACTGGTATGAATGCGTGGGTGTGGGTGGGTGGTCGCTCTCGCTTGTAAACAATAGCACGCTGACGCTCCCTGGAGTGCGCGCTCAGCTGGGCGCCAAGCGGACACATCCGATACAAATGTCGTTACACGAAGCAAACATCGTGAATCGCAATCAATTTTTTTACGTTATAAATATCAGTACTCGAAAATAACGTAAGATGACAGCATCATAACACGGGGCATGACTGTATCTGAAAACATTTACCTCTTCCATAATCCCTCTCTCCAATGTGATATCCAATTTTTCTTTATTTAAATCGTTTGATACCCTCATCACCTTACTCTTATCTATGTTCACTTTCAACTTTCTACCTTTACACACTCTCCCAAACTCGTCCACTAACCTTTGCAACTTTTCTTTAGAATCTCCCATAAGCACAGTATCATCAGCAAAAAGTAACTGTGTCAACTCCCATTTTGCATTTAATTCCCCATAATTTAATCCCACCCCTCTCCCCAACACCCTAGCATTTACTTCTTTTACAACCCCATCTATAAATATATTAAACAACCATGGTGACATTACACATCCCTGTCTAAGACCTACTTTTACCGGGAAGTAATCTCCCTCTCTCCTACACACCCTAACCTGAGCCTCACTATCCTCATAAAAACTCTTTACAGCCTTCAGTAACTTACTACCTATTCCATACACTTGCAACATTTGCCACATTGCTCCCCTATCCACTCTATCATATGCCTTTTCTAAATCCATAAATTCAATGAAAGCTTCTCTACCTTTATCTAAATACTGTTCACATATATGCTTCACTGTAAATACTTGATCTATACATCCCCTACCCACTCTAAAGCCTCCTTGCTCATCTGCAATCCTACTCTCTGTCTTACCTCTAATTCTTTCAATAATAACCCTGCCATACACTTTACCTGGTATACTCAGTAAACTTCTTCTTTCAACACGTCGGCCGTTTCCCACCGAAGCGGGGTGGCCCAAAAGAAAAAACGAAAGTTTCTCCTTTTACATTTAGTAATATATACAGGAGAAGGGGTTACTAGCCCCTTGCTCCCGGCATTTTAGTCGCCTCTTACGACACGCATGGCTTACGGAGGAAGAATTCTGTTCCACTTCCCCTATAATTTATACACACTCTTTTATCCCCTTCCCTTTATATAAAGGAACTATACATGCTCTCTGCCAATATCTAGGTACCTTCCCCTCTTTCATACATTTCTTCTTCTTCTTTCAACACGTTGGCCGTTTCCCACCAAGGTGGGGTGGCCCAAAAGGAAAAACGAAAGTTTCTCCTTTTACAATTAGTAATATACACAGAAGAAGGGGTTACTAGCCCCTTGCTCCCGGCATTTTAATCGCCTCTTACGACACGCATGGTTTCATACATTTATTAAACAAAAATACCAACCACTCCAGCACTATATCCCCCCCTGCTTTTAACATTTCTGTCATGATGCCGTCAGTTCCAGCTGCTTTACCCCCTTTCATTCTACGTAATGCCTCACGCACCTCCCCCACACTCACATCCTGCTCTTCTTCACTCCTAAACGATGTTGTACCTCCCTGGCCAGTACATGAAATTACCGCCTCCCTTTTTTCATCGACATTTAAAAGTTCCTCAAAATATTCCCGCCATCTACCCAATACCTCCAGCTCCCCATCTACTAACTCCCCTACTCTGTTTTTAACTGACAAATCCATTTGTTCCCTAGGCTTTCTTACCTTGTTTATCTCACTCCAAAATTTTTTCTTGTTTTCAGCAAAATTTCTTGACAGAGCCTCTCCCATTCTTTCATCCGCTCTTCTTTTGCACTCTAACCACTCTCTTCACCTTTCTTTTACTCTCCATATACTCTGCTCTTCTATTAACACTTCTGTTTTGTAAAATCTCTCATAAGCTACCTTTTTCTCTTTTATCACACCCTTTACTTCTTCATATTATTATTATTATTATTATTATTATTATTATTATTATTATTATTATTATTATTACAGTATAAATAATTTGGAATTTTTATTCACACAAAAAATAGATTTACATACTGTTATGCAGACTATGGCATTATTGTAATAATTGTATAAATAATGCCAACTCTTTCATGACTGCATATTGTTTACTCTTGAACATTGCCAAAAAATTGAACATTCCTGCTACTTTGAGCTCAATTTCAAGGTACTTTTCGTCATGAAACCAATCAAAATCATATCTATTTCTGTAAGATATCTTCCATTCTATCAAATGAGACCAAAAAAACGAGAATACAACAATAAATACCATACGAAAATATACCGCTAAGGTGCAGCTAATGGCTGAGAAGTGAACTCCGTTATTTATGGTCCGATTTCTTTCATTTTTGGTGTACATACGTTAAGAAGCATCTTTCCATCATACATTGCCCAAGTTTCAATAAGATAGTCCAACAAACAACTGGGATCTAATTCCCTAGATCAAGAGCAAGAGCCCCTCACCAGCGTCAAGGAACCTTCCTTGAAACCCACTCGCATCTGGAAATTTCGCTCGTGTCTGGAAGCAAAAAATCAACCAAGCGACTGCTCGTATCTGGAAAAACTCGCACGTGGATGCACTCGTAAGTGGAGGTTCTACTGTAATAAAAAAAATTGTACAGAAAGGGTGCTAAGCTGGTAGTGGTTGTACAGCACCTGCAAAAACAAGAAGCAGTGTGGTTTGATCAGAGGAAGGGGAGGTCAGGTTCAATTCCTAGGATCAGGAACCCCTCACTGGCATCAAAGAACATCCTCTGAGGGTTTATATAGCCTTGCAAAAATGAAAAGAGAATTGTTGCAGAATAAGCTTGTTACTGGGACAATATGGTCTCTATAAGTTGTATCATGTACAGTGGTACCCTGAGTTTCGGACATACAGTGGACCTAGAGTAACGAGCATAATTCATTCCAGAAACATGCTCAAGTGCCATTACCGAACGAATTTTCTCCCTTAAGGAATAATGTCAATATTATACAGTGGACCCCCGAGTAATGAGCACCCTGGAAATCGTACAATTACAGTCATCCCTTGGTTTTCGCTTGTCCCAGTTTTCGCCGATTTTGGTTTTCGCCGACTTTTTTTAGGGAAAATTTGTCTTAGTTTTCGCCGATTGTTTTAGTTTTCGCTGACTGTATGGGACCTGTCCACCAGTGCCACGCACATACAAAGGCCGTAGGCCCGCTACCCACGCACCTCCCACGCACCTCCCACGCACATTGTCACGCAGTCTAGCATTGTTTACGCTTGAGTGAACATCACTCCAGGAGTTTATACAAAACATTTATTAACAATTCATTGTTTTTGGGCCTTGATTATTGTGTGTGACTACTAAATAAGCTACCATGGGCCCAAAGAAAGCTCCTAGTGCCACTTCTTTGGTAAAGAAAGTGAGGAACACTGTAGAAATGAAGAAAGAAATAATAGAAAAATATGATAGTGAAAGTGAGAAACACGATGGAGTTTAAGAGTGTAGCAGGCATGCAGGGAGTGTAGCATGCATGCAGGGAGTGTAGCAGGTATGCAGGGAGTGTAGCATGTATGCAGGGAGTGTAGCAGGTATGCAGGGAGTGTAGCATGTATGCAGGGAGTGTAGCATGTATGCAGGGAGTGTAGCATGTATGCAGGGAGTGTAACAGGTATGCAGGGAGTGTAGCATGTATGCAGGGAGTGTAACAGGTATGCAGGGAGTGTAGCAGGTATGCAGGGAGTGTAGCATGCATGCAGGGAGTGTAGCAGGTATGCAGGGAGTGTAGCATGTATGCAGGGAGTGTAGCATGTATGCAGGTAGTGTAGCAGGTATGCAGGGAGTGTAGCATGTATGCAGGGAGTGTAACAGGTATGCAGGGAGTGTAGCATGTATGCAGGGAGTGTAACAGGTATGCAGGGAGTGTAGCAGGTATGCAGGGAGTGTAACATGTATGCAGGGAGTGTAGCATGTATGCAGGAAGTGTAACAGGTATGCAGGGAGTGTAGCAGGTATGCAGGGAGTGTAGCATGCATGCAGGGAGTGTAGCAGGTATGCAGGGATTGTAGCAGGTATGCAGGGAGTGTAGCATGTATGCAGGGAGTGTAGCAGGTATGCAGGGAGTGTAGCATGTATGCAGGGAGTGTAACAGGTATGCAGGGAGTGTAGCATGTATGCAGGGAGTGTAACAGGTATGCAGGGAGTGTAGCATGTATGCAGGGAGTGTAACAGGTATCCAGGGAGTGTAACAGGTATGCAGGGAGTGTAACAGGTATGCAGGGAGTGTAGCAGGTATGCAGGGAGTGTAACAGGTATGCAGGGAGTGTAGCAGGTATGCAGGGAGTGTAACATGTATGCAGGGAGTGTAACAGGTATGCAGGGAGTGTAGCAGGTATGCAGGGAGTGTAACATGTATGCAGGGAGTGTAGCATGTATGCAGGGAGTGTAACAGGTATGCAGGGAGTGTAGCAGGTATGCAGGGAGTGTAACATGTATGCAGGAGTGTAGCATGTATGCAGGGAGTGTAGCATGTATGCATTGAGTGTAACAGGTATGCAGGGAGTGTAGCAGGTATGCAGGGAGTGTAGCATGTATGTAGGGAGTGTAGCATGTATGCAGGGAGTGTAACAGGTATGCAGGGAGTGTAGCAGGTATGCAGGGAGTGTAACATGTATGCAGGGAGTGTAGCATGTATGCAGGGAGTGTAGCATGTATGCAGGTAGTGTAACAGTTATGCAGGGAGTGTAGCAGGTATGCAGGGAGTGTAACATGTATGCAGGGAGTGTAGCATGTATGCAGAGAGTGTAGCATGTATGCAGAGAGTGTAGCATGTATGCAGGGAGTGTAACAGGTATGCAGGGAGTGTAGCAGGTATGCATGGAGTGTAGCATGTATGTAGGGAGTGTAGCATGTATGCAGGGAGTGTAGCAGGCAGGGAGGGAGTGTAGCAGGCATGGAGGGAGTGTAGCAGGCAGGGAGGGAGTGTAGCAGGCAGGGAGGGAGTGTAGCAGGCATGCAGGGAAGTGACCCTGGATAAGGACTTGGTACCTATAGTCCTTATGGAGGGGGATTTCCCTTCCAAAAATTAGGGTCTCTTTAAAAAAATGAATTTTTTGTGAATATTTTTGGGTGGAACGGATTAATTGTACAGTGGACCCCCGAGTTACGAACACCCCAGAAATCGTACAATTATGTAAGTATAATATTGTAAGTGCTTTTGTAAGTGTATGTTTGGGGTCTGAAATGGACTACCCTACTTGACATTATTTCTTAAGGGAGTAAATTCGTTTGGTAATGGCACTTGAGCAGGCTTCTGGAATGAATTTTGCTCGTTACTCGGTGGGTCCACTGTACTTACATACTTGTACGATTTCCAAGGTGTTCGTTACTCGGGGTCCACTGTAATTCGTTCCAGAAGGCTGTTAGAGTGCCGTTACCGAACGAATTTGTTCCCATAAGGAATGATGTAAATTAGATTAGTCCATTTCAGACCCCCAAAAATACACTTACAAAAGCACTTACAGTAATACATTTACATAATTGTTAGAGTTGGGAGCTCTACGAAACTCGGGGTACCACTGTACTTGTATAAATAAAGATTATTATTATTATTATTATTATTAAACCCAGGTTTTTTCAGTTATACAGGTGACAAAAGTTGCTTTACCAAGATGATACTTAATATGACCATGATTTTTTGATGATACATATAACTATAATATGATTTGTGTGATGATACAAATGACTATAATATGACTTGTCTGATGATATGTAACTATAATATTATCTGATGATACATAATAATTATGTATCACCGGACAATATTTTAGTCATATGACTTGACTAATGATACATAATTACTGTAATATGGCTTGTCTAAGGATACATAATTACTGTAATATGGCTTGTCTAATGATACATAATTACTGAAATATGACTTGTCTAATGATACATAATTACTGAAATATGACATATCTAATGATATGACTTGCCCAATGATACATAATTATTGTAATATGATTTGCCTAATGGTAAATAATTACTGTAATATGACTGTTCTGATACACACTCGGACTATAATATGACTTGTCCAATGATACGGAAATTAATATATACTTTGGTACTGCAGGAAAAGTGTTACCAGTACTGGCCCAACGAACGGTCCCAGCGGTACCAGTTCTATGTGGTGGACCCTATAGCAGAGTACAATATGCCTCAGTACATTCTCAGGGAGTTTAAGGTGAGTAACCTTGTGTTTCTTGACAGCGTTCTTAGTTGCTTTTGTTTACTAGTCGCTATAGTCTAGTAGTTGCTAGTCTGTAATAGTTGCTATAGTCTAGTAGTTGCTAGTCTGTAATATAGTTGCTTATTTTTTTTTTATTAACACATCGGCCGATTCCCACCAAGGCAGGGTGATCTGAAAAGGAAAAACTTTCATCATCATTCACTCCATCACTGTCTTGCCAGAGGGGTTCTTTACACTACAGTTATAAAACTGCAACATTAACACCCCTCCTTCAGAGTGCAGACACTGTACTTCCCATCTCCAGGACTCAAGTCCGGCCTGCCGGTTTCCCTGAATCCCT
This sequence comes from Cherax destructor, assembly GCA_009830355.1. Classification (NCBI taxonomy): domain Eukaryota; kingdom Metazoa; phylum Arthropoda; class Malacostraca; order Decapoda; family Parastacidae; genus Cherax; species Cherax destructor. The sequence continues at coordinate 22,961 of WNWK01008202.1, read as the reverse complement.
TCATAAATGTTACTTTGCTCACACTCCAACAGCACATCAAGTATTAAAAACCATTTGTGTCCATTCACTCCCATCAAATACGCTCACGCATGCTTGCTGGAAGTCCAAGCCCCTCGCACACAAAACCTCTTTTACCCCCTCCCTCCATCCTTTCCTAGGCCGACCCCTATTCCGCCTTCCCTCCACTACAGATTTATACACTCTCGAAGTCATTCTGTTTCGTTCCATTCTCTCTACATGTCTAAACCACCTCAACAACCCCTTCTCAGCCCTCTGGATAATAGTTTTGGTAATCCCACACCTCCTCCTAATTTCCAAACTACGAATTCTCTGCATTATATTCACACCACACATTGCCCTCAGACATATCATCTCCACTGCCTTCAGCCTTCTCCTCGTTGCAATATTCATCACCCATGCTTCACACCCATATAAGAGTGTTGGTATAACTATACTCTCATACATTCTCCTCTTTACTTCCACGGACAAAGTTCTGTGTCTCCACAGACTCCGAAGTGCACCACTCACCCTTTTCCCCTCATCAATTCTATGATTCACCTCATCCTTCATAGACCCATCTGCTCACACGTCACTATAGTTTAGTAGTTGCTAGCCTGTAATAGTTGCTATAGTCTCTAATAGTCACTATAGTTTACTAGTTGATATAGTTAAATAGATGCTATAATTTACTAATCACTATAGTTCAACAGTTGTTAGAATAATTACTGTCTTATGTGAGCTAATTTATACACACTGGTGTCCAAATTATAAACATTTTGGAATTCAAGTTGGATTTTTCTATTAATTTTTTGTTTTTTGAAAAATTTTAAATGCAAATTTGGAAAATTATTTATTATTTAGAATGTTCAAATAAAAAAATTCAGATTATTCACATACTGAATTTATTAAAGTTAGGTATTTTCTCCTGGGGAAAATTAAGAATTTTGAAAAATATTCAAATTTTGGATTACGTCGAAATCCCATTTGAATATCCAAATTTGAGTGATTTTTATTCATAATTTTTGCTGTTATTGTGAATCTAAAGAATTTTTAGTATTTCCATTTTGATTTTTTTTTTTTTATGAATTTTATGTATATTGTAGTTTATACTGTATAATTTTGTAATGCCCAAAAATGTTTTAATACACAGATAACTGATGCCAGGGATGGTCAGTCTCGCACCATACGTCAGTTCCAATTTATTGAGTGGCCTGAACAGGTATGATTTAATAGGATTCTTATGAAACTATTCTGGGTATGATTTAATAGGGTTTGTATGAACCTATTCTGGGTATGATTTAATAGTATTCGTATGAGCCAATTCTGGGTATGATGTAATAAGGTTTGTATGAACTTATTCTGGGTACGATATAATAGGGTTTGTATGAACCTATTCCGTTTGAATTTTGATGTGTTTTTCTTGAGTGAGTTTCAAATTAGGTAATGTATTGAGAATGATTTAACAACCCAGTGGAGTAATCTATATTAGGAGCCAAGTCGAATGTAGATACAATGGTACCTTGAGTTATGAGCTTAATTCGTTTCAGAAGGCTGTTTGAGTGTCGATACCAAACGAATTTGTTCCCATAAGGAATAATGTAAATTAGATTAATCTGTTTCAGACCCCCAAAATTACACTTACAAAAGCACTTACAGAAATACACTTACATAAGTGTTCGAGTTGGGAGCTGCTCGTAAGTTGAGGTACCACTGTACGTATTTTGAAGAATACAAAGTCACAGTATTATGACTGGAGAATACGTAAACAACCCACACACAAGGAAAGAAACTTATGGTTTCTCCTGCCTTTACCCCAATTCAAAACGATGCTAAAAAACCACCTTCTCACCCAAACCTAAGTGCTCAATATCAAACATTCTCAACAAAGTAGAATAATCACTTACTGTAAAAACCTGACTAATCACTTAAATGTAAAAACCTGTTATGAATAATACATACTAAGCTAACTATTTCCATAACATTTACATTATAATGACCACATAAACTGTAACTGCAATGCAATTAATTGTTATAAATTGTTATCTCACTCAATTAGTTGCATTGCTACAATTAATTGATATGTTTTAAATTGTTATCTCACTCAATTAGTTGCATTGCTACAACTAATTGATATGTTCAACTTATAATCAAACTTTATAACTTAGATACGCAATTATACTTATTTTATAAATTATCAACCATAACTTTTTACCATGTAGTCTATAATTAAGTAGTCCTAAGAATGCCCGCAATGCACAGCATATTAGGGGCTTTTGGCATGTACATCTCATCAATAACTATGTATCTTGTCTACCCAACCATGTATCATTGTACCATGTCTCAATAAAGTATTATTATTATTATTATTATTATTATTATATGTGGGTTGTTTGTGTATAGATATAAAGGGCTAGTAACCCCTTCTGTATAAATTACTAAATTTAAAAAGATAAATTTTTTTTTTTTTTAGGTCACCCTGCCTCAGTGGGGTATGGCCGTTTTGTTGAAAAAAAACATTAAACTCTACATTGGTTTAGCATGTTATGAAAACATAAGGTCATGTTGATTATTATAAGTATGGGTAAGAGCTAAACCTGTAGGGGTTTTCCAGCACCAGGGAATGGGAAGTAAACCCATTTTTATCCAGAGAAGGGAAATATAGCTTCTATTTTTCAATTGAAGAGCTCTTCACCTGTATAAATACAACTCTTCTGCTCCTTTGAAGGGAAGGTCATGTCCAGCATTGATTATTATTTTATTTTAACACACTGGTTGTCTCCCACCGAGGCATTGCAACCCGAAAAAGAAGAAACACTTCTTTTTACATTTAGTAATGTATACAGGAGAAGGGTTACTTGCACCTTGCTCCCGGCATCCTAGTCGCCTCTTATGATACGCATGGCTTACGGAGGAAGAATTCTTTTTTGACGTTGATATCTTTATATTATCTGTACCTTCTGTCACTTTATGAATTTTATGGAAATCTCCAGGACCTGGATAGGATAGATGAGGATAGGGTTTTTTCCAGATGAAATAAAAACAAGAGGGTATGGCTGAAAATTACACTACACATGCACTTATGACACAAAATAACAAGATTGGTAGGGAAGTGGCATAGTGGAAATAGACAGCATAGAAGGATTTAAAATAATTATAAAAAACTGCTGCTTCTCTTGTTTTTAGAGGTAAATAAGAGAGCCTTTAAGATGGAGCTCAAATTATCTAATTTACTGTGCTTGTAAAGGCAGAGACAAATAGTTTTGGGGTTGATGTGCTGTTGGAGTGTGAGCAGGGTAATATTTTGTGAAGGGATTCAAGGAAACCAGTTATCTGGACTTGAGTCCTGGAGGTGGGAAGTACAGTAGGGCCTCACTTATATGGCAGGTTAGGTTCCATGCTACTGCCGGAAAGCAGACTTCGCCGAAAAGCAGAACTCCATTTTTTCCATTTATAAATGCATATAAATGCCAGATAACAAGTTTACACTAACATATATTAAGTTAGCAATAGAACTAGGCATTAAAAAGTAAAATGCACACACAGTACACTCATTATTTATCTCAAAATAGTTGTAGTCTTAATGTAAGGCAAAAGGTGAGTAGTATTAACTGTAAGAAGTCAGGTGTGGTAGGTATGGTAGCCCTCCTGGCCACCCCCACCCACACATACTATACTATGATGCTTAAAGTGCCCTAGAGTGATACAATGCATATATAGTACACTCATTGCTTACCTTAAAATATTTGTAGTCTTAACCCTTAAACTGTCCACATGTAGATATACGTTCACTCGCGTAGCTGACCGAATATTTTGAAAAAAAAAAAAAAATTTAAATGAAGAGCACATTTTTATAAACAGGATAGGCTAAAAAAATTTTTTTTTGGGCCAGTACTTACCAAGATATAAGCCCGCCAATTTGCCTGCACTCTAAAGGAGGGGTTTGGGATATTTGCTATTTAGAGGGACATCCAAACTGTCGTATCTGTGCACCCCTGACAAGACAGTGTTAGCATAAATAATGGTGAAAGTGTTTCTTTTTTTGGGTCACTCTTCTTAGGTGGGAGATGGCCAGTGTGTTAAGAAAAGAAATGAAGACAAACATTTATGTAATTGAACGAGGACAGTATTTCATAAGAATGCATAGAGGTTCTTTTGTTTAGGTCTTATAAATGCAGAATTTCCAAGAATAAAAATGGGAATGAGAATAGAACTGGCAGAGCAAAACTGATATTAAAAAATACCCACTACATGTGGCTATTGTTGTTTGCTATGATGGTATTTTGTGTGAGTATTATTACATTATGGGGGAGTGCTAAATCCATAGGAGTCATACAGCACCTATGGTGGTCTGGTGGCTAAAGCTCTCGCTTCACACGGCGAGGGCCTGGGTTCGATTCCCAGCCAGGGCAGAAACATTGGGCATGTTTCTTTACACCTGTTGTCTATGTTCCCCATCAGTAAAATGGGTACCTGGGTGTTAGTCGACTGGTGTGGGTCGCATCCTAGGACACTGACCTAATCTGCCCGAAATGCTCAGCATAACAAGGGACTTTCTATATAGTAGTATGTCACTGATGTCAGCTAGGCCTGTATACCATGTACATGTACTTGTGGTAAATAAAGATTATTATTATTATTATTATTATTATTATGGGAAATGGGAGGCTTTCAGATTCAGCACAAGGAAGGGAAACACAGCTCCAGTTCGCTAGATCAAGACCCCCCTCACCGGCATCAAGGAACCTCCCTTGAGGGACAGTAGCATCGAGTGTTTATAGTCAATGTTGTTATTGTATGACTCAATTGCAAATAAACCAGGGAACGGGTGGGGTTTGAACCCACAGCAAGTGAGTGGTAAAACTCACAGGTCAAGTGGTTAACTCACTGGCTTGTGAGTTTCAACATTCACCAAGGGTTCAAACCATCACCTGTGGCTGTAAATTAATTTTAACTTTTTTTATTGTGTGTATTTTTTATTAGCTCTGAGTGATCTACACAGTCACAGTGCTTTGTAAAGTTCACAACTACTACTACTTTTACTACTACTATGATGAAGTAGTAGTAGAAACTACTACTACTGCTACTACTATCACTACTACTACCACCACTATTACTACTGTTACCACCACTATTACTACTGTTACCACCACTACTACTACTGCTACCACCACTATTACTACTATTACTTCTACTACTATTACTTCTACTACTATTACTACTACTAATATTATGAATATGGATATTATTACCACCACTGCATGAGTAGTACAATTGCAATGTTTATTAATACAACAGCTTAATATCTTAAGCACAGTGTTGTTAATGGTTGCACTACATTGCAGGGTGTGCCAAAATCTGGAGAAGGCTTCATTGATTTCATTGGTCAAGTGCACAAGACAAAAGAACAGTTTGGCCAGGATGGTCCCATTACTGTCCATTGCAGGTGAGATTTCTCATAGATTATTACCTCAATAAAGATGCCAAATGAATTTTCATTTTTTAGTGCATTGTGGATAGCAGTGCAAATAAGGATAACTCCCAAAACTTTATAAAAGATCTTTGAGTAAGTTTCTTGTTTCTTTACCAAAGATTTGTGTATTTGAAAAAATTGAATCCTTGAATTCTGTTTATAATTTGTGGATTTCTTTATTCATCTAAAATGAAAACTATGATGGTTTGTGTTTTAAGCCAAGAATTAAGTATTTAGAATTCTTTTGGTAACATTTAGCTTACATTTCTCCAAAAAAATATATATAAATGTTCTCCTCGACTTACAATGGGGTTGTTCCAACAAACCCATCGTAAGTCAAAAATATCATAAGTTGAATACAGTGGACCCACGGTGTTCGTAGTCATCGGAGTTCGTAATATTCAGAGTTCGTAATATTCGGAGTTCGTAATATTCGGAGTTCGTAATATTCGGAGTTAGTAACTTTTTTTCGTAAAAACATTGGTTCGGAGATCGTAAATCCGCTCGGTGATCATAATTCTTCCCGGACGCGTACGCGTGGCCCGAAAGGCCCGACACTCCATTCAGAGTCAGTGTGCCATTGTTTACCAGCGAGTGACAGTCACCCACGCGTTCATACGATAAGTTTCGTCATTATTCCATTGTTTTTAGTGCTTGCAACTGCTAAATAAGCTACCATGGGCCCAAAGAAAGCTCCTAGTGCCAGCCCTTTGGTAAAGGGCTGAGAGAGGAGAATGTGTCTTCTTAAGTGATTTAGTGATTCTACGATATGCTATGATACTAAAGCAGCAGAAGTTGATAAAGGCTATAGTGCCAGCCAGCGATAAAGTGTAGCATTAACAGTGTAGCAAGTAAGTTAAGCGATTAAGCAATAGAAAAATGACGACATGAAACTTAACTCCTCCAATGTTGTTGGAGTTATATAGGGCGACTGACAACACTTCCATGTCTGGCAGCCATCACTATGTAAGGCTTATCTTTCAGTGGCCCATATACACCCAACAACAAACAACACAACACCAGTCCTCACATTCGTAGTGGTATTTTATTTATTCTAGTGTATATGTCATGTTTCTATGTTATTAATATTGTTTATTATGTCATATTAATAAATAAATAAATAAATAAATAATGCGTGGGTATATGCTATATTTAATGCAAGTTATACTACAACACCTTAAACGTGGAAAATTAATATATATTTTTTTTTTGCCTTAGTGCGGGTGTTGGTCGCACTGGTGTGTTCATTACCCTGAGTCAGGTTCTGGAGCGCATGCAGTACGAAGGTGTCGTCGACATGTTCCAGACTGTCCGCAACCTACGTACACAGCGTCCTGCCATGGTGCAGACAGAGGTAAGAAATACTGTGAGGGGTAACTGCTGTATCTGTAGTAAGTGCTTAAAGAAAATTGATTGTATTTGTCAAAAATTTGTAACACATATACTGTTACTGCTGGTCGTACATAGGTTTATGTGCGGCCAGCAGTAACAGCCTGGTTGATCAGACCCAGATCCACCACGAGGCCTGGTCTCAGACCGGGCCGCAGGGGCGTTGACCCCCCAAAAACCCTCTTCAGGTATACTCCAGGTATACTGATGTAACAGTTCAATAGTGTTTGGCCCTCAAACTGACAGTCTGGTGGTTCAAAGATTTGGAAAAAGACACTTACTGTATGTATAGTTTAGGACATTTATTAGAGGCAGTGGTTCACCACATGTGACTTCTGAAGAAGTCACATGTGGCAAATCGTTTCCTCTAATAAATGTCCTGAACTGTACGTGTTTTCCCCATTATGTTAGTATCACCATACCATTTTTTGGTTCTAAGATTGCCAGTCCTTCTCTCTGTGGTGCAGTGATAGAGGGATGGACTGGCAATCTATGCACTGACAGACTAGTGGTTTGAAACTGTAGAGCCTTAATAGAAGAAAGTTGCATATTTTGATTATTGGGTTATACTAAGTTATCTACATAACTTAATACACAATATATGTGTATTAAGTGTCCACTTAGAACCATTGTACAAATTTATACTAATGTTGATACAAAAATCGCAAAAGAGTGATAAAAGATGCAAAATAACCATGGGGAAAGTTGAATGATAGCTCTAGGCCTTTCGTGTTTCAGTCAACACAATCAGGAGCTTGCAATGTTGCAGAAATAGTGCAGGAAATCCAGGAAGATCCATTCAGAGGAATGGTTCTCTCCAGAAAGCAGTAGTGAATAAAAGGCACAAATTGAATTTTTTTTTAAAGGGTAATGTTTAGCAATGTAGAGTTTTATCATGTAATAATGAAGCTCTATACAGAGCCAATCATTGTCCCAATAAAACCTCTCTTTTTTTTTCTTTTGACACTAATAACTATAAATAGCTTTATTAGATGCAAGACTTTAACTACTACCACCATTGTGATCATATTTTTGAGCAGGTGCAGTGAAAATAAAACAAAATTGATATAAATTGATATTGAATTTTTAAGCACCAAAGAAAGAAAATGTGAATGTTCATATTTGTGCAAAAAAATGATCTTCTGATTAACTGAAGTGAAAAACACTTGAATGGGAAATTTATTCACTGTTGCAGCCCTGCTGAAGAGGGTCCATGATGGACGTCACAGTGTACAGATCACGTTTTACTCATGTTTAAATTTTCTAACTGGTATTTCACTTTCACTGATATTTTTTCTTAAGCATATGATTGTTTTATTTCACTTTTACTCTGATACTTTCTCTAAGCATCTGATTATTGTATTTCACTTTCACTGATACTTTCTGTAAGGATGTTTTGTTTTACTTTCACTGATACTTTCTGTAAGAATATTTTGTTTCACTTTGATACTTTCTATAAGCATCTGACTGTTTCTCTTTCAGGAGGAGTACAGGTTCTGTTACTTAGCAGCTCTGGAGTACCTGGACAGTTTTGATCACTTTGTGGACTGACTAACGAGGCCTGCTGGATCCCGCCCGCTGTCCATATGGACCTGAGAGACATGTTGGGCTAGCTCAGGTGCTGCGGGAAAGTGTTAAAAATACCCAGACGATGGAGGTATACTATGATAGAAAGTAACGCTTGTCTGCGTCCTAAGCAGGTGCTCGGAAGGTCAACCCACCTGGTCGGTTGAGATCGAGTGCGGGGCTCGTGCTTTGAGAAAGCAGTGTTATAAGAGAGTTATCAAGCCTTGAGTTAGCACTGCAGAGACTCCATGGAAGGCCTACATTCAGCATGTGCAATAAATTGATATATAAGAGTTGAAATCAAAAATGCTATGTTGAAAACTGCACCCTTCAGCAAAGTAGTCTCGTGCAAGCTAATCATGAAAGATGATATAAAATACATGTTGTCTGTGAATGCCACATAAGTAAGCTTTTTACAGTAATACTGTAAGCAAAACCAAGCTGCCTTCCATAACTATCCTAAGTTACAAGAAAAAAAATCTTTGTAACCTAACATTTAGTAGAGTGGTTGAACACTGGCAAGTCAGAAACAATCTCTCGGATGTTTAAGTTTGCCATACAAGGATTGTGACCAAGAATGCAGCCATAATTGCCTTTTTACCTGGGGATGGATAATAATCTCTCTTGAGACCTCAACATTAGGAAAATAGCACAAAAATTTCTGGAATAGACAGTGGTGATAATATTAGTGATCTCAAAATTGTTTTCATGTGGTGCTATCGGGTGTGCTGACAACTCCCCGTCAAATGTGCCAAGCTATGGGCATGCACATCAACTTGGTTTGTACTACATAATACAAAATGTATTCATGTTAGGGAATAATAATCATCTTGATATACTTCATGCTTGTTCAGTGACAATTTGTGATCACCAGGTAACTGAACACGAGCCTATGATGCAGAAACTGGTAATACTGTCTGTCGTCTTAAAGGAAAGTACGACTGTTATGTGCTCTCAAACTTCCTGCGGAAGATGCATAAATGGAACATCATAAGTGCTTTCACAAACTGTAGTTTTAAGTTAAAAGATGTCTACACACAAAGTACATATAGAATATATCCATGTATATAAGGATATCCTATGAACTCTTTGACCCATTACTGATCAGAGAAGTGAGAAGAAAATGCTTTTATAGTTTTCATTCTGCCATTCCATTCATGAATGTGAAGTTTTTATTCATTTAAGTATGAATCTCCGGTAATGCATGAATTTTGAGAGATGTATGCTCTTCAGTTATTAAAGTGACTGCTAAGGAAAAAAATGCATTTTGCTGGTAATAGGACATTAAGAAAGTAATTTGTAATGCAATTGAACTTTTCTTGATGTAAGATTACCCTTGCCTTGTTACCATGGTGTAAAAGGTCACTTACTGGTCCAAGCTGATTAACGTGTTTATGTTAAGTCGATCTGCGTTCAACATAATTTTAGATATCTGCTGCACAAGTCTACATACTTTGCAATTTTGGTTAGTACTTATTTTTTAAGCATTTTATATAAAAATAGTGTTTAATTATTTTAAAAAAAAATGAATAATTTTACCTTCATATTTGTGACCATTCCCTTTAGTGTTCACTTGTACTATTTTGTACAAAATGTGTGAGAGTGAGTGAGCAGGTGGGCCAAGTTTGATACAGCAATACAAGATTAGAAGCATTTTGCAACATGGTTCAAATCCGCTAGCCAGGTTCCTGTTTTCTTGGAGACCATTTATATCCAGCAAATTAACTGAATCTCTCTTAGATTTGACAGCACAAAAATACTATGATTAATTGGTAGCAAGCATGATCTTTATAGTTTGAAATGTGACTAAGCATGTTGGTGTGAAAGAGGTTGTGATGGATTTTTTTTTATTATGTTTGAATATTAAGTTTTATAAGAGTAGATTTGATAAGTAGATGACGTGTATTTCACACATTTTTCACACTTGTTGACTAATTTCATCTTGTGGGGGATAAAGATTAGCATATTTTTGTTTGCTAAATGCATTGAGGCAAACCTTTCTGCTGTACATCATAGGTATAAGTTTTATGTGACTTATAAAATGCATATCAGCATTATTGGGTGTTGCTTTGTTGAATTGAATGCATCGTATAGTGAGGTGCATTTAGGGCAAATTTTTTATTATGAATTTAATGATAAGTTCTTTAAGCATATAAGGTATCTTTGAGGAAAATGGGGGTCTGTTGTGTAGAGGTTCACCCTGTCTAGTTATGGCGGTTAGAAAATGGTAGTTTACAGGATAATGAGAATTAGTTTTTTAAACATATCATTCTTTGCCTTGAGATGCTGTGATTTCCTATAAATGGACCAGCATCATTCTGAAGACAGCAATATAAGCAATACTGATGGCTGCAGTGAGGTTATTAATCACATGCCACAAGACAACTACGCAGACTTGAAAATTAGTGCAACTTACAAAATTCACTTGATGTACTCTATTGACGACCAGCATTTTCCTCGATGACCTGACTGCTGTAATGATGCAATCTGTCAGAATACTATAGATGATTTTAATGCAATTGGCAGTAAGTTATGTACAGATTGCTCTCACTCAACTATAAAATTGTGTATAACTTTTTTTTAATATTTTATATGCATTTATTCTGTACGTTCCAGACCTTACAAATGAGGCTACAAGATGGCATTTATGGCATGACCCACCATACAGTTGCATACTGGCCACCCTGTTACTAATTTTTGTGTTTCTTTTTCATTTGCTTTACTTAGAATCACTACCACCTCAGATCAACTGCCATTAAGCTATGGGGATATGCGGCAATAGACTCGGCTGACCACTTTGCTCTCTCCTGTCATGCACAGCTGCCTGGAGCATGAGGCTGCCTCTCCTACCATACATTCATACTGGCATTCTCGACTATCATTCTAAGCCCTTGTTGATTTCAGCGTATTATCTAAAAAATAAGAGTAAATTTATGAAGACGTCTATGTAAAAAAAATTCCCTGGAAGAAAATTGCGATAAGTTCTCAGTGTTCGTGACTTGTACGAGGTGTGATGATAGCTAGACTGCACTTTTTCATGATAGGTAATGATAGGTATGAGAGGCAGGATTTTTATCAAAATTCTTCTACCCATGCCAATAACATTTTGTTTTTACCTAGCTAGCAATATTTTGTAATTCACACATGTGATGTAACATATTGTAAGAATAAAATGGAAAGATTAATGTGTTTAATATCACCTTACAAGAGTGAAGCCATGCAGTGTTGCCACATCTGTGGACATGCTCACAATACACATAACTTGTCTACACAATTGCTTTACAGTTATAGTAAGAGGTATATAGGACATAAGGAAAATGGCAACAGCAAGTAAGAGAGAGGTGAAAGTGTATAAACTAAGGGAGGAGAAAGTTAGGGTGAAATATAAGCAACTATTGGCAGAAAGTTGGGCTAATGCAAGTATGAGTAGGGGGGGGTTGAAGAGGGTTGGGAGTGTTTTAAAAATGCAGTATTAGAATGTGGGGCAGAAGTTTGTGGCTATAGGAGGGTGGGTGCAGGAGGAAAGAGGAGTGATTGGTGAAATGATGAAGTAAAGGGTGTGATAAAAGAAAAAAAGGTAGCTTATGAGAGGTTTTTACAAAACAGAAGTGTTGTAAGAAGGGCAGAGTATATGGAGAGTAAAAGAAAGGTGAAGAGAATGCAAAAGGAGAGCAAATGAAAGAGTGGAAGAGGCACTGTCAAGAAATTTTGCTGAAAATATGAAAAAAAATTGGAGTGAGATAAACAAGTTAAGAAAGCCTAGGAAACGAATGGATTTGTCAGTTAAAATCAGAGTAGGGAAGTTAGTAGATGGGGAGCTGGAGGTATTGGGTAGATGGCGGGAATATTTTGAGGAACTTTTAAATGTCAATGAAGAAAGAGAGGCGGTAATTTCATGCACTGGTCAGGGAGGTATATCATCTTTTAGGAGTGAGGAAGAGCAGGATGTGAGTGTGGGGAGGTGTGTGAGGCTTTACGTAGAATGAAAGGGAGTAAAGCAGCAGGAACTGACGGAATCATGACAGAAATGTTAAAAGCAGGGGGAGATATTGTGTGGGAGTGGTTTGTATTTTTGTTTAATAAATGTATGAAACCAGTTAATTGATTTAGTTGGACTTGAGTCCTGGAAATGGGAAGTACAATGCCTGCACTTTAAAGGAGGGGTCTGGGATAGTGACAGCTGGGAGGGACAATTCTCAGCTGTAGTATCTGAGCTCCTCTGCAAAGACAGTGATTATGTATGTGTGTGGTAATAGTGGTAAATGATGATGAAAGTATTTTCTTTTTGGGGATTTTCTTTCTTTTTGGGTCACCCTGCCTCGGTGGGAGACGGCCGACTTGTTGAAAAAAAAAAAAAAATGTATGAAAGAGGGGAAGGTACCTAGGGATTGGCAGAGAGCATGTATAGTTCCTTTATATAAAGGGAAGGGTGACAAAAGAGGTTGTAAAAATAGGGGAATAAGTTTACTGAGTATACCAGGCAAAGTGTATGGTAGGGTTATTATTGAAAGAATTAGAGGTAAGACAGAGGGTAGGATCGCAGATGAGCAAGGAGGTTTTAGAGTGGGTAGGCGATGTGTAGATCAAGTGCTTACATTGAAGCATATATGTGAACAGTATTTAGAGTGTGTGTAAAGGTAGAAAGTTAAAAGTGAACAAAGATAAGAGTAAGGTGATGAAGGTATCAAACAATTTAGATACTGTAAAGAAAAATTAGATATCACGTTGGAGAGAGGGATTATGGAAGAAGTGAATGTTTTCAGATATTTGGGAGTTGACTTGTTAGTGGATGGGTTTATGAAGGATGAGGTTAACCATAGAATTGATGAAGGAAAAAAGGTGAGTGGTACGTTGAGGTATCTGTGGAGACAAAAAACGTTATCTATGGAGGCAAAGAAGGGAATGTATGAAAGTATAGTGGTACCAACACTCTTATATGGGTATGAAGCTTGGGTTGTAAATGCTGCAGCGAGGAGGAGGCTGGAGGCAGTGGAGATGTCCTGTCTAAGGGCAATGTGTGGTGTAAATATTATGCAGAGAATTCGGAGTGTGGAAATTAGGAGGAGGTGTGGAGTTACTAAAAGTATTAGAGGGCTGAAGAGGGGTTGTTGAGGTGGTTTGGTCATTTAGAAAGAATGGATCAAAGTAGAATGACTTAGAGAGCGTATAAATCTGTAGGGGAAGGAAGGTGGGGTAGGGGTCGTCCTCGAAAAGGTTGGAGGGAGGGGGTAAAGGAGGTTTTGTGGGCGAGGGGCTTGGACTTCCAGCAAGCATGTGTGAGTGTGTTAGATAGGAGTGAATGGAGACGAATGGTTTTTGGGACCTGACGAGCTGTTGGAGTGTGAGCAGGGTAATATTTTGTGAAGGGATTCAGGGAAACCAGTTAATTGATTTAGTTGGACTTGAGTCCTGGAAATGTGAAGTACAATGCCTGCACTTTAAAGGAGAGGTTTGGGATATTGGCAGTTTGAAGGGACTTCTAAACTGTCGTATCTAAGCGCCTCTGCAAAGACAGTGATTATGTATGAGTGAGGTGAAAGTGTTGAATGATGAAAGTATTTTCTTTTTTTGGATTTTCTTTCTTTTTGCGTCACCCTGCCTCAGTGGGAGATGGCCGACTTGTTGAATATATACAGTGGTACCTCGAGTTACGATGGTCCCCAAAATCGCCCTTTTATGTAAGTTTATTTTTTTAAATGCTTTTGCAAGTATATTTTTGGGGGTGTAAAAAGACTAGTCTATTTTACATTATTCCTTATGGGGATAAATTCGTTTGGTAATGGCACTTGAACAGCATTCTCGAACGAAAAAATATCGTAACTCGAGGTACCACTGTATATATACAGTAGACCCTCATTTAGCACGACTTTATGTTGCGCGTTTTGGGTATTACGCGATTGAAGAATTGCGGCACATTTTTATCTAACACGACGTAAACCTTATATTACGCGATTCGCTGGAGGGGAAAAATTTTGAGCCCGCGGTCGCCTGCAGTAGGTTAAACCATTGAGTCAGTGGGGTCCTACTAAGGGTGGCTATGAGCCACAACAAGTGTTTAATGCTGACGAGACAAGTGTTTTTGGAAGAAAATGCCAACATGAACTTATATCAGTCAGCAAGAGAAAAGTGCACCAGGCTTCAAGACAGCAAAGGATCGCTTCACCTTGCTCCTTTTGGGTAATGCATCAGGTGATTTCAAGTGTAAGCCCATGGTTATTTACCGCTGTAAGAATCCTCATGCTTTGAGGAAAAGGGAATTTGTTTTCCTTCGACAAACTAAGTTTATTCAGGTATACAGAGATAGTTACATTGATTATCATACATAGCAGCATATGTGTAGAGAACCTAGGATAACCCAAAGTGTTATCCTAGAGAACCTAGGATAACCCAAAGTGTTATCCTAGAGAACCTAGGATAACCCAAAGTGTTATCCTAGAGAACCTAGGATAACCCAAAGTGTTATCCTAGAGAACCTAGGATAACCCAAAGTGTTATCCTAGAGAACCTAGGATAACCCAAAGTGTTATCCTAGAGAACCTAGGATAACCCAAAGTGTTATCCTAGAGAACCTAGGATAACCCAAAGTTTGGGTTATCCTAGGTTCTCTACACATATGCTGCTATGTATGATAATCTTTGTAACTGTATCTGTGTATACCTGAATAAACTTATAGTTTGCAGGAAGAAAAAGCAACCATTCCCTCAAGCGGCCGGTGCTAATGTTGTGGAACAGCTGGGGAGACCACCTGCCTTCCCATGCTACCCCTCCCCCAACAACACCCTACCATCCCAGCATTCGTATTCCATACGCGTCAAGCCAGCTGTGTTTGTCAAGAATAAGAGTGAATTGTGTTTTGATCTTTAAATTACTATATCTTGTATCTGCCAAGCAATCATGTCACCCAGTAGGCATACAAGTGTTGCTCAAAGTGGCAAGAAAATGTTTAAGCATTTATTAAGTCTTAGAACTAACGAAGAAAAAGATATTAGACAAGACATAACCTGTGGCTGTAATGAAGTGTTACTTTGTACACACAAAAAGATGTAAACATAAGTTTGTGTGACTAACTTACTGAATGACTTGACTGACTGACTTACTGAATGACTTGACTGACTTACTGAATGACTTGACTGACTTACTGAATGACTTGTCTGACTGACTTACTGAATGACTTGTCTGACTGACTTACTGAATGACTTGACTGACTGACTTACTGAATGACTTGACTGACTTACTGAATGACTTGTCTGACTGACTTACTGAATGACTTGACTGACTGACTTACTGAATGACTTGACTGACTGACTTACTGAATGACTTGACTGACTTACTGAATGACTTGACTGACTTACTGAATGACTTGTCTGACTGACTTACTGAATGACTTGTCTGACTGACTTACTGAATGACTTGACTGACTGACTTACTGAATGACTTGACTGACTTACTGAATGACTTGTCTGACTGACTTACTGAATGACTTGACTGACTGACTTACTGAATGACTTGACTGACTGACTTACTGAATGACTTGACTGACTGACTTACTGAATGACTTGACTGACTGACTTACTGAATGACTTGACTGACTGACTTACTGAATGACTTGACTGACTGACTTACTGAATGACTTGACTGACTGACTTACTGAATGACTTGACTGACTTACTGAATGACTTGACTGACTGACTTACTGAATGACTTGACTGACTGACTTACTGAATGACTTGACTGACTGACTTACTGAATGACTTGACTGACTGACTTACTGAATGACTTGACTGACTGACTTACTGAATGACTTACTGAATGTCTTGACTGACTTACTGAATGACTTACTGAATGTCTTGACTGACTTACTGAATGACTTGACTGACTTAATGAATGACTTGACTGACTTACTGAATGACTTGACTGACTGACTTACTGAATGACTTGATTGTTTGACTTACTGAATGACTTGATTGTTTGACTTACTGAATGACTTGACTGACTTACTGAATGTCTTGACTGACTTACTGAATGTCTTGACTGACTTAATGAATGACTTGACTGACTGACTTACTGAATGACTTACTGAATGTCTTGACTGACTTACTGAATGACTTGACTGACTTAATGAATGACTTGACTGACTTACTGAATGACTTGACTGACTGACTTACTGAATGACTTGATTGTTTGACTTACTGAATGACTTGACTGACTTACTGAATGTCTTGACTGACTTACTGAATGTCTTGACTGACTTACTGAATGTCTTGACTGACTTACTGAATGTCTTGACTGACTTACTGAATGTCTTGACTGACTTACTGAATGTCTTGACTGACTTACTGAATGTCTTGACTGACTTACTGAATGTCTTGACTGACTTACTGAATGTCTTGACTGACTTACTGAATGTCTTGACTGACTTACTGAATGTCTTGACTGACTTACTGAATGTCTTGACTGACTTACTGAATGTCTTGACTGACTTACTGAATGTCTTGACTGACTTACTGAATGACTTGACTGACTGACTTACTAAATGACATGACTTAACTGACTTACTGAATGGGCTGACTTACTGAATGACTTGACTGACTTACTGAATGACTTGACTGACTTACTGAATGACTTTATTAAAGTTAGAGACACTCAGTACAACCATCGACTTCAGTTCCAGAATCTCTACTATCCACCTCAGACCAGTAGGGCCACAGCATAACTCTCCACTCTCTTCACAATCATCCACAAACATTAGCACCCACAATTTAAGGTAAATACTATTATTTCTGTTACATTTGTAGTCTTAAGCAGTAAAAACAACATAATACATCACGATAATGAACTACAATTACATATTCTCTCTTATATTTGTAAGATCTGTTGGTCTAAAAAAAACTTGTTTGGCTTTTTGGGGACTCTCAGGAACGTAACCCTATTTTTCCCATAAGTTCTTTTAATTATCTAACACGATTTTAGCTAACACGACGTTTTCAGGAACGTAACTACCGTGCTAAATGAGGGCCTACTGTATACAGTGGACCCCCGAGTAACGTAAAAACTTCATTCCAGAATCCTGCTCAAGTGCCATTACCGAACGATTTACTCCCTTAAGGAATAATGTCACATAGGTTAGTCTATTTCAGACCCCCAAAAATACACTTCCACAAGCACTTACAATATTATACAGTACTTACATAATTGTACAATTTCCAGGGTATTCGTTACTCGGGGTCCACTGTGTGTATATATATATATATATATATATATATATATATATATATATCTATATATATATATATATATATATATATATATATATATATTATATATATTGTATATATATATATACAGTGGTACCTCGAGTTACGATGGTCCCCAGAATCGCTCTTTTATGTAAGTTTATTTTTTAAATGCTTTTGTAAGTATATTTTTGGGGTGTAAAATACTAGTCTATTTTACATTATTCCTTATGGGGATAAATTCGTTTGGTAATGGCATGAACAGCATTCTCGAACGAAAAATATCGTAACTCAAGGTATCACTGTATACAGTGGTACCTCGAGTTACGATATTTTTCGTTCGAGAATGCTGTTCAATACCATTACCAAACGAATTTATCCCCATAAGGAATAATGTAAAATAGACTAGTCCTTTTACACCCCCAACAATATACTTACAAAAGCATTTAAAAAATAAACTTACATAAAGGGCGATTTGGGGACCATCGTAACTTCGAGTACCACTGTATATATACAGTGGACCCCGAGTTTCGTAAACCCAGAAATCGTACATTTATGTAAGTATAATATGTAAGTGCTTGTGGAAAAGTATTTTGGGGGTCTAAAATAGACTAACCTACGTGACATTTTTCCTTAAGGGAGTAAATTGTTCGATAATGGCACTTGAGCAGACTTCAGGAGGGAAGTTTTTACGAAACTCGGGGGTCCACTGTATATATATATATACTGTATATATATATATATATATATATATATATATATATATACAGTGGACCTCCGGTGTTCGTCCTGCTCAAAACACTCCTTTTTATGTAAGTGTATTTTTTTAAATGCTTTTATAAGTGTAGTTTTGGGGGTCTAAAAGGACTAGTCTACTTTACATTATTTCTTAAGGGAATAAATTCGGTTGGTAATGGCACTTGAGCAGCATTCTGTTACGAAAAATGGACGAACACCGGGGTCCACTGTATATATATATATATACACACACACACACACACACACACACACACACACACACACACACACACACACACATACATACATACATACATATACAGTGGTCCCACGAGTAACGAACACACCGGAAATCGTACAATTTTGTAAGTGCTTGTGGAAGTGTATTTTTGGGGCCCTGAAATAGACTAACCTACTTGACATTACAGTGGTACCCCGGTTTACGATGGTCCCCAAACTCACCCTTTTATGTAAGTTTATTTTTTTAAATGCTTTTGTAAGTGTAATTTTGGGGGTCTAAAAGGACTAGTCTATTTTACAACTTTTCTTAAGGAGATAAATTCGTTTGGTAATGGCACTTGAACAGCATTCTGGAATGAAAAAATATCGTAAACCGGGGTACCACTGTATTCCTTAAGGGAGTAAATTCGTTCGGTAATGGCACTTGAGCAGCATTCTGGAACGGATTTTCGGCGAAAACCGAGGGACCACTGTATATATATACGTATATATATATATATATATTTATATATATACTATATATATATATATATATATATATATATATATATATATATATATTTATTTATTTTTATTAACACATCGGCCGATTCCCACCAAGGCAGGGTGGCCCGAAAAAGAAAAACTTTCATCATCATTCACTCCATCACTGTCTTGCCAGAAGGGTGCTTTACACTACAGTTATAAAACTGCAACATTTACACCCTCCTTCAGAGTGCCGGCACTGTACTTCCCATCTCCAGAACTCAAGTCCGGCCTGCCGGTTTCCTGAATCCTTCATAAATGTTACTTTGCTCACACTCCAACAGCACGTCAAGTATTAAAAACCATATGCCTCCATTCACTCCTATCAAATACGCTCACACATGCTTGCTGGAAATCCAAGCCCCTCGCACACAAAACTTCCTTTACCCCTCCCTCCAACCTTTCCTAGGCCGACCCCTACCCCGCCTTCCCTCCACTACAGATTTATACACTCTCGAAGTCACTCTGTCTCGTTCCATTCTCTCTACATGTCCAAACCACCTCAACAACCCCTCCTCAGCTCTCTGGACAATCGTTTGGTAATCCTGCACCTCCTCCTAATTTCCAAACTCCGAATTCTCTGCATTATATTCACACCACATTGACCTCAGACATGACATCTCCACTGCCTCCAGCCTTCTCCTCGTTGCAACATTCATCACCCATGCTTCACACCCATATAAGAGCGTTGGTATAACTATACTCTCATACATTCCCCTCTTTACTTCCATGGACAAGGTTCTTTGTCTCCACAGACTCAAGTGCTCCACTCACCCTTTTCCCTCATCAATTCTATGATTCACCTCATCCTTCATAGACCCATCCGCGACATGTCCACTCCCAAATATCTGAATACATTCACCACCTCCATACTCTCTCCCTCCAATCTGATATCCAATCTTTCGTCACCTATTCTTTTGTTATTCTCATCACCTTACTCTTTCCTATATTCACTTTCAATTTTCTTCTTTTACACACCCTACCAAATTCATCCACCAACCTCTGCAGCTTCTCTTCAGAATCTCCCAAAAGCACAGTGTCATCAGCAAAAGCAACTGTGACAACTCCCACTTTGTATTTGCTTCTTTATCTTTTAGCCCAACACCTCTTGCCAAGACCCTCGCATTCACTTCTCTTACAACCCCATCTATAAATATATTGAACAACCACGGTGACATCACACATCCTTGTCTAAGGCCCACTTTTACTGGGAAATAGTCCCCTTCCCTCCTACACACTCTAACCTGAGCCTCACTATCCTCATAAAAACTCTTCACTGCTTTCAGTAACCTTCCTCCTATTCCATACACCTGCAACATCTGCCACATTGCCCCTATCTACCCTATCATACGCCTTTTCCAAATCCATAAATGCCACAAAAACATCTTTACCCTTATCCAAATACTGTTCACCTATATGTTTCACTGTAAACACTTGGTCTACACACCCCCTACCTTTCCTAAAGCCCCCTTGTTCATCTGCTATCCTGCTTTCTGTTTTACTCTTAATTCTTTCAATAATAACTCTACCATACACTTTACCAGGTACACTCAACAGACTTATTCCCCTATAATTTTTGCACTCTCTTTTGTCCCCTTTGCCTTTATACAAAGGAACAATACACGCTCTCTGCCAATCCCTAGGTACCTTACCCTCTTCCATACATTTATTAAATAATAGCACCAACCACTCCAAAATTATATCCCCACCTGCTTTTAACATTTCTATCTTTATCCCATCAATCCCAGCTGCCTTACCCCTTTCATTCTACCCACTGCCTCACGAACTTCCCTACACCCACAACTGGCTCTTCCACACTCCTACAAGATGTTATTCCTCCTTGCCCTACACACGAAATCACAGCTTCCCTGTCTTCATCAACATTTAACAAATCCTCAAAATATTCTCTCCATCTTCCCGATACCTCTAACTCTCCATTTAATAACTCTCCTCTCCTATTTTTAACTGTCAAATCCATTTGTTCTCTAGGCTTCCTCAACTTATTAATCTCATTCCAAAACTTTTTCTTATTTTCAACAAAATTTGCTGATAACATCTCACCCACTCTCTCATCTGCTCTCTTTTACATTGCTTCACCACTCTTTTAACCTCTCTTTTTCTCTCCATATACTCTTCCCTCCTTGCATCACTTCTACTTTGTAAAACCTCTCATATGCTAACTTTTTCTCCTTACTACTCTCTTTACATCATCATTCCACCAATCGCTCCTCTTCCCTCCGCACCCACTCGCCTGTAACCACAAACTTCTGCTGAACACTCTAACACTACATTTTTAAATCTACCCCATACATTTTCGACCCCATTGCCTACACTCTCACTAGCCCATCTATCCTCCAATAGTTGTTTATATCTTACCTAACTGCCTCCTCTTTTAGTTTATAAACCTTCACCTCTCTTTTACTTACTGATTCTATTTTCCTTGTATCCCATCTACCTTTTACTCCCACTGTAGCTATAACTAAAAAGTGATCTGATATATCTGTAGCCCCTCTATAAACATGTACATCCTGAAGTCTACTCAACAGTCTTTTATCTATCAATACATAGTCCAACAAACTACTGTCATTACGCCCTACATCATATCTTGTATACTTATTTATCCTTTTTTTCTTAAAATATGTATTACCTATAACTAAACCCCTTTCTATACAAAGTTCAATCAAAGGGCTCCCATTATCATTTACACCTGGCACCCCAAACTTACCTACTACACCCTCTCTGCATGTTTCTCCCACTTTAGCATTTAGGTCCCCTACCACAATTACTCTCTCATTTGGTTCAAAAGTTCCTATACATTCGCTTAACATCTCCCAAAATCTCTCTCTCTCCTCTACACTCCTCTCTTCTCCAGGTGCATACACGCTTATTATGACCCACTTTTCGCATCCGACCCTTATTTTAATCCACATAATCCTTGAATTTACACATTTATATTCCCTCTTTTCCTTCCATAACTGATCCTTCAACATTATTGCTACCCCTTCCTTAGCTCTAACTCTCTCAGATACTCCTTAATAGTATAATTATATATACTATATACAGTGGTACCTCGAGTTACGATATTTTTTCGTTCGAGAATGCTGTTGAAATGCCATTACCAAACGAATTTATCCCCATAAGGAATAATGTAAAATAGACTAGTCCTTTTACACCCCCAAAAATATACTTACAAAAGCATTTAAAAAAATAAACTTACATAAAAGGGCGATTTTGGGGACCATCGTAACTCGAGGTACCACTGTATGTATATATATACAGTGTATATATATACACAGTGTATATATATACACAGTGTATATATATACACAGTGTATATATATACACAGTGTATATATATATACACAGTGTATATATATACACAGTGTATATATATACACAGTGTTATATATATCGTACAGTGTATATATATACAGTGTATATATATACAGTGTATATATATATACAGTGTATATATATACAGTGTATATATATACATATATATATATACATATATATATATACAATATATATATATATATATATATATATATATATATATATATATATATATATATATATATATATATATATATATATATATATACGTATATATTATATATATATATATATATATATATATATATATATATATATATTATATATATATATATATATATATATATATATATATATATATATATATATATATATATATATATATATATATATATATATATATATATGGTCTACATGGTCTAAACTGTTCCAAAACCAAGGGCTGGCATGCAAGACACAATAAA
>WNWK01008201.1:85000-86703 GCA_009830355.1 Cherax destructor | reverse complement strand
GGACCTGCTTGCATGGGCCAGTGGGCCTGCTGCAGTGTTCCTTCTTTCTTATGTTCTTATGTTCTTATGTGTGTGTGTGTGTGTGTGTGTGTATGTGTCTATCTGTCAGTGGAACACTAAAAAATACTCTCAACTATTAACGATAACTTAGCAACACATTTTTATTAATATATATATATATATATATATATATATATATATATATATATATATATATATATATATATATATATATATATAAAATCAGTTGAAATTTAACAGATATATCAAATACTCAACATTGTTAAATTTATTCTACGATCGTGGTGTTAAAATATTACTCTCGAAACATGTTAGTTCATGTTAGTTTAATATAGAATGTGAACCCTTTAAATAATATATATATATATATATATATATATATATATATATATATATATATGTATATATATATATATATATATATATATATTTTATATGTATATATATATATATATATATATATATATATATATATATATATATATATATATATATATATATATATATATATACTATGACTGGTGGTGGTGTCGTCGTCGGTGAGCAGCACTATGTTCATTGTGTTAACTATGCTGAATGCTGACAACAACAGCTTAATGGATTGCTGATGGAGTCACAGCCTTTAATAATAGTGGTACTTGTGGTGACGGTAATGATTGTGGTGATTGATGGTGATGGTGGCTGTAATCTAGTGGAAGTGGTGAAGGATGGTGGTGGTTATAGTGGTGGTAGTGGTGGTGGTGGTGGTGGTGATGGTAGTTATTGTGGTGCTGGTGGTGAGTCAGCACACACACACACACACACACACACACACACACACAAACACCCACACACACACACACACACATACCCACACACCAACACACACACACACACACACACACACACACACACACACACATACCCACACACCAACACACACACACACACACACACACACACACATACCCACACACCAACACACACACACACACACACACACACACACACACACATACACACCTTCAGATTCTCACAAAAGTTGATTCAAAAGCGTCTATTAGAAGATGTGGAGGCTGTGAATGTTGGCACTGAGAGAAGTATCATGGCACTGCTGCTGAGGCAGTGAATGTTAGCACTGGGAGAAGTATCGTGGCACTGCTGCTGAGGCAGTGAATGTTGGCACTGAGAGAGAGGTGTCTGGGCACTGCTCCTGGGGAAAGCAATAAGCTTTCTCTATACGAAGAAAGGGAAGAAAAATAATTGTCTTAAGATATTGCAGGAACTGAGATGGTAGGCTGATATACAGGCAGACTGGCAGACAGGCAGACAGGAGGACTGACAGACGGGCAGGTAGAGAAGCTAGCAGGCAGGCAAGCAGGCAGGCAGGCAGGCAGGCAGGCAGGCAGGCAGGCTGGAAGGAAGGCAGGAAGGCTGGAAGGCAGGCAGGCAGGCAGGCAGGGCAGGCAGGCAGGCAGGCAGGCAGGCAGGCAGGCAGGCCAACAATGTAACATCACCACTACCTACTACACATCTATCACCACCATCGACACTTCTCCGCTACCACCACCACCACTACTACCACTACTCGCTCTTAATCTTACCACCACCTACGTTATCTACCAACAAGAGTACCACCATTCCCTCCACTACTACTACTACCACTATTCCTACCACAATTACCGATATTCCCATTTACATTA
>WNWK01008201.1:80000-82500 GCA_009830355.1 Cherax destructor | reverse complement strand
AATGGATCCTGCCTCCACTACATCGCTTCCCAATCTATTCCACTTCCTGACCACTCTGTGATATAAGAAATACTTCCTAACATCCCTGTGATTCATCTGAGTCTTCAACTTCCAACTGTGTCCCCTTGTTGCTGTGTCCCATCTCTGGAACATTCTGTCTCTGTCCACCTTGTCAATTTCTCTCAGTATTTTATATGTCGTTATCATGTCATCCCTATCTCTCCTGTCCTCCAGTGCTGTCAGGTCGATTTCCCTTAACCTCTCGTCGTATGACATACCCCTTAGCTCCGGGACTAGTCTTGTTGCAAACCTTTGCACTTTCTCTAGCTTCTTTACGTGCTTGGCTAGGTGTGGGTTCCAAACTGGTGCTGCATACTCCAGTATGGGCCTAACGTACACAGTGTACAGGGTCCTGAACGATTCCTTATTAAGATGTCGAAATACTGTTCGTAGGTTAGCTAGGCACCCATATGCTGCAGCAGTTATTTGGTTGATGTGCGCCTCAGGAGATGTGCCCGGTGTTATACTCACCCCAAGATCTTTTTCCTTGAGTGAGGTTTGTAGTCTCTGGCCCCCTAGACTGTGTTCTGTCTGCGGTCTTCTTTGCCCTTCCCCAATTTTCATGACTTTACACTTGGTGGGGTTGAACTCCAGGAGCCAATTGCTGGACCAGGCTTGAATCCTGTCCAGATCCCTATGTAGTTCTACCTAGTCCTCGTCTGATTGAATTCTTCTCATCAACTTCACATCATCTACAAACAGGGACACTTCGGAGTCTATTCCTTCCGTCATGTCGTTCACAAATACCAGAAACAGCACCGGTCCCAGGACTGACCCCTGTGGAACCCCACTCGTCACAGGCGCCCACTCTGACACATCGCCACATACCATGACTCGCTGCTGTCTTCCTGACAGGTATTCCCTGATCACTGGAGTGCCGTCCCTGTTATCCCTGCCTGGTCCTCCAGCTTTTGCACTAATCTCTTGTGTGGAACTGTGTCAAACGCCCTCTACAGTCCAAGAAAATGCAATCTACCCACCCCTCTCTCTCTTGTCTTACTGCTGTCACCCTGTCATAGAACTCCAGTAGGTTTGTGACACAGGATTTCCCGTCCCTGAAACCGTGTTGGTTGTCGTTGATAAGCTCATTCCTTTCTAGGTGCTCCACCACTCTTCTCCTTATAATCTTCTCCATGACATTGCATACTATACATGTCAGTGACACTGGTCTGTAGTTTAGTGCTTCATGTCTGTCTCCTTTTTTAAAAATTGGGACTACATTTGCTGTCTTCCATACCTCAGGTAATCTCCCTGTTTCGATAGATGTGTTGAATATGCAGCCATGCTGACCGAGCCGTCTGCTATTCAGACATTGCGAGGCGTTTCTGGTCCATGATCACAAGTGGTCAGCAAAGTTCTTAGTTGTTGATGACATCGTCTTCCCAGGCGATTTGCTCATCGGTTTCAAGACCATGGCAGACCTTAAGATCCGTTTAGATCCAGCTAAGTGGAAAGCGGATTTTGACGGAGTGGACGCACCCTTCTGGGGTGTGCGCTTGGGTTCCACTTGTTGTTACGGGTACACATAGCGCCTCTGCTCCCTCTCTCAGGATCCATGGAGAGATGTTGTCCGGCCCCATCGCCTTTGAGGTATCTAGCTCTCTCAGCAGCCTCTTCACTTCTTCCTCGGTTGTATGTATTGTGTCCAACACTTGGTGGTGTACCCCACCTCTCCGTCTTTCTGGAGTCCCTTCTGTCTCCTCTGTGAATACTTCTTTGAATCTCATGTTGAGTTCCTCACATACTTTGCGGTCGTTTCTTGTGATCTCTCCTCCTTCCTTCCTTAGCCTGATCACCTGGTCCTTGACTATTGTTTTCCTCCTGATGTGGCTGTACAACAGCTTTGGGTTAGATTTGGCTTTCGCTGCTGTCATTTTCATATTGTCGTTGGGCCTCCCTTCTTACCTGTGCATATTCATTTCTGGCTCTACGACTGCTCTCCTTATTTTCCTGGGTCCTTTGCCTTCTATACTTCTTCCATTCCCTAGCACACTTGGTTTTGGCCTCCCTGCACCTTTGGGTGAACCACGGGCTCATCCTGGCTTTTTCATTATTCCTGTCACCCTTGGGTACAAACCTCTCCTCAGCTTCCTTGCATATTGTTGTCACATATTCCATTATCTCGTTTACTGACTTCCCTGCCAGTTCTCTGTCCCACTGAACTCCGTTCAGGACGTTCTTCATGTCCACGTAGTCCCCTTTCTTTTAGTTTGGCTTCATTCGTCCAGCCCTTCCTGCTTCCCCCTCCACTTGTAACTCTACTGTGTACTCAAAGCTTAAAACCACATGATCACTGGCTCCAAGGGGTCTTTCATATGTGATGTCCTCAATATCTGCACTACTCAATGTGAATATTAGGTCCAGTCTCGTTGGTTCATTCTCTCCTCTCTCTCTGGTAGTGTCCCTTACGTGTTGGTACATAAAGGTTTCCAGTACCACC
>WNWK01008201.1:40000-75000 GCA_009830355.1 Cherax destructor | reverse complement strand
TGGCATGAGGTTAGTGTGGCATGAGGTTTAAGTGGCATGAGGGTTTAAGTGTGGCATGAGGGTTTAAGTGTGGCATGAGGGTTTAAGTGTGGCATGAGGTTTAGGTGCATGAGGGTTTAAGTGTGGCATGAGGGTTTAAGTGTGGCATGAGGGTTTAAGTGTGGCATGTGGGTTTAAGTGTGGCATGAGGGTTTAAGTGTGGCATGAGGGTTTAAGTGTGGCATGAGGGTTTAAGTGTGGCATGTGGGTTTAAGTGTGGCATGAGGTTTAAGTGTGCATGAGGGTTTAAGTGTGGCATGAGGGTTTAGTGTGGCATGAGGGTTTAAATGTGGCATGTAGGTTTAAGTGGGCATGGGTTTAATGTGGCATAGGGTTTAAGTGTGGCATGTGGGTTTAAGTGTGGCATGTAGGTTTAAGTGTGGCATGTAGGTTTAAGTGTGGCATGTGGGTTTAAGTGTGGCATTTAGGTTTAAGTGTGGCATGTGGGTTTAAGTGTGGCATGTGGGTTAAAGTGTGGCATGTGGGTTTAAGTGTGGCATGTGGGTTTAAGTGTGGCATGTGGGTTTTTGTATGATGTTCGTGAACCCATTTCATTCAGTTATCTTACGTTCTGAAACAGGATCCGAGGCTTCATTTAGATCTCCGTTTAGGATTCAACACCAGGCGTTGGCTGTTGCTTCAGATACATAATTAGATAACTTTTTATTTGTGAAAGAGAATCAAATCCCCTTATTGAAAGCGGTAGAAAATCAAATCCTTTATTAAATGTGGAGGAGAATCAAATCCTCTTTTTTTTTAATGTGGAAGATAATTAAATCCTTTTTAAATGTAGAAGAGAATCAAATACCTTTTTTAAAAGTGGAAGAGCATCAAAACTCCTTTTTTTTTAAATGAAAGAGAATAAAATCCTCTTTGCAAATGTTGAAGATAATCAAAACCTTTTTCTGTAAATGCGGAAGAAAGCAAAATCCCCCTTTTTTTTTAAATATCGAAGAGAATCAAATCCTCTTTGTAAATGATAAAGAGAATTTGAATCCCTTTTCCAGAAGAAGGGTTAGATGATCAAATCCTCTAACTTATAGAGAAGGAGATTAGATCCTCTTCACCCGCGGAAAGGAAGAAGGAGGAGGAGGATGGGGGGAGGAGGGGGAGTTGGAGGGGGAGGGAAAAGAGGGTCTGAATCCTCTCAAAATTCGGCCAAATTCCCCCTCAGATCGGCAGCTTGAAACCTAAATTGCGTAGGATCAAAATCCATTCAAGAAGATTGAGGCGAGATGTCACACCGAGGCGGCGGCGATGTCTCGTGGCGAGAATAATAGCGGCAGGATGGCAGCGGCGGCGACGTCACTGCCGCCCTGGCGGCGGTGGTGACCCGCAAGTCTTTAAGTAACGTAAGTCGCCGTCTTAACGAGGCTCTGTAGAACGCGAAAGGTGACGGCGCAGCTCAGCGACACATTTCGACACGTGGACATGATCGAGCTCTACGTAGAGCGAAACGTGACGCGATAAAGCTCTACACAGAGCGAAACGTTGTCCCAGTAAAAGCTCTTTCTGTAACATGTCTATTTTTTAAGAAAATGATATATAGCAAACATTAGTGTGTGTGTGGTGTGTGTGTGTGTGTGTGTGTGTGTGTGTGTGTGTGTGTGTGTGATGTTCAATAAATTTTCAACAGCTATCGAATTCTGTTCAAGGATCAAAATTTAATTTCACGTCAGAGTACGCTGCAACACTTTACGTCAGAGTACACTGCAATACTTCACGTCAGGGTACACTGCAACACTTTACGTCAGAGTACACTGCAATACTTCACGTCAGAGTACACTGCAACACTTTACGTCAGAGTACACTGCAACACTTCACGTCAGAGTACACTGCAACACTTTACGTCAGGGTACACTGCAACACTTCACGTCAGGGTACACTGCAACACTTCACGTCAGAGTACACTGCAACACTTTACGTCAGAGTACACTGCAACACTTCACGTCAGGGTACACTGCAATACTTCACGTCAGAGTACACTGCAACACTTTACGTCAGAGTACACTGCAACACTTCACGTCAGGGTACACTGCAATACTTCACGTCAGGGTACACTGCAATACTTCACGTCAGGGTACACTGCAACACTTCACGTCAGGGTACACTGCAACACTTCACGTCAGAGTACACTGCAACACTTCACGTCAGAGTACACTGCAACACTTCACGTCAGAGTACACTGCAACACGTCAGTGAAAACGCTGGTGTTTGGGACAGGTGTCGATCTGTTCAATCATGTTCAGTAAAGCTCTTGTCATTTGTTCACATGTTGGAGAACATGTGAACACCAGCCAGGTGTTGTTCCAGGTGCTGGGAAACTCCTGTTGTCATCACACACACACACACACGCACACACACACACACACACACACACACACACACACACACACACACACACACACACACACACACTGGACACAATACACACAACTGAGGAGGAAGTGAAGAGGCTACTAAGCGAGCTGGATACCTCAAAGGCGACGGGGCCGGATAACATCTCTCCATGGGTCCTGAGAGAGGGAGCAGAGGAGCTATGTGTACCCCTAACAACAATCTTCAACACATCTATAGAAACAAGTACAAGGAGACACCAGGTACAAGGAGACACCAGGTACAAGGGGGATACCAGGTACAAGGAGACACCAGGTACAAGGGGATACCAGGTACAAGGGGATACCAGGTACAAGGGGATACCAGGTACAAGGGGATACCAGGTACAAGGGGATACTAGGTACAAGGGGATACCAGGTACAAGGGGACACACATAAACATCATTCTCACTCAACAAAGTCAACACAATACAACACCTTAACAAACACATACAACACCTTAACAAACACATACAACACAACACCTTAACAAACGCATACAATACAACACCTTAACAAACACATACAATACAACACCTTAACAAACACATACAACACCTTAACAAACACATACAACACCTTACCAAACACATACAACACCTTAACAAACACATACAACACCTTAACAAACACATACAATACAACACCTTAACACATACAATACAACACCTTAACAAACACATACAATACAACACCTTAACAAACACATACAACACCTTAACAAACACATACAACACCTTAACAAACACATACAATACAACACCTTAACAAACACAATACAATCACATATTAGTAAAAAAAAACTACAATATAAACGTCAACTCTGACACTAAAAACCCCCTCAAAAAATTAATAATAATCAAAATCTACAATTCAGTGAAAAAGAAATGGAAAAATATTTCTGACATAAGTGATTTAAGGCGAGTCCTGGTTAAAAATAGTGGAGGTAACATATACTGCAGCGTAGATTATCAAGTAAGATAATATCACAAGACGCTGCTAATTTATAGTCGCATAAGACTGCCTCAATGATCGCTAATTTTTGGAAGGTTAATTGTGAACCTCGATGAAATTACCACAAGACCAGCTCTTGTAATTAATATTTCCAGGAACTCTTTTATGTGTATATATATATATATATATATATATATATATATATATATATATATATATATATATATATATATATATATATATATATATATATATACATGGACTAAAATTAGGTTGTAATAAATAACTGTTTATTTATTTTACACACCTGTCGTCTCCCACAGATTTAAGGTGACCCGATAAAGAAGAAACACTTTCACCTTCGTTCGCTCTATCACTGTCTTGCCAGAGGGGCGCCGATCCTATAGTTCAGATGCCCCTCCAAACTGCAAATATCCCCCACCCATCCTTCAGAGTGCAGGCATTGTACCTCTCACCTCCAGGACTCAAGTCGGGCTAACCGGTTTCCCTGAATCCCTTCACAAATGTTACCTTGCTCACACTCCAACAGCTTCTCAAGTCCCCTTGAACATGCTCACATCTTTTAAGAGGGTGTGAGGGGTATTCGAACCAACGGCGTCGTGTTGTCGAGTCAACAGGTTCTTCTAAGAATTCGAAGAGTTTGGGAAAAAAGAAATTCTTTTGTTTCAAGTTTAGCCAAAGTTGACTGCTGGCAGGGAGCTCGACCCCTGTAAGGGCGTGCTGGATACAACAGCAGATCAACTGTCTGTCACAGGTATCGATGCGTTCATCATCATCGTGAAGTCTCCCAGCTCAGCCTGACAGATTTCATTAGGCAAATGTATGAAATCCATCCTGTGTGATGGAAAGTGACGGGGAAACATGTCTTGCTTGTTCCCATCATGTATTACACACACACACACACACACACACACACACACACACACACACATGATGTAGTGGAGGCAGGGTCCATACATAGCTTTAAGAAGAAGTATGATAAAGCTCTGGAGCAGGGAGAGAGTGGACCTAGTAGCGACCATTGAAGAGGCTGGGTCAGGAGCTATGACCCGACTCCTGCAACCACAATTAGGTGAGTACACAAACACGCACTATACTCTTCCTGACACACTAACAATCAACATTGCCTTGTTTGTAACCAATGCAATATTAATGACGACTCTTAGTGGATTTCGCGGCCCCGAAGTGAATGTGATACAGGATGCATGCTACCCTTAACTGCACCCTCCCTTTGTCACTCCCCCCTTTCTCACACAACATCCACTACTACTCTCTCTGTCCCTCGCTATCCACCCCCCTACTTTTACTTTTTCCCTTCCTACCCGCTTTATTTCCAACCTTGAATCGCTCTCTTCTTCCCTTCCCAGCCCTATGGTGCCCTATGGTGCCCTATGGTGCCCTATGGTGCCCTATGGTGCCCTATGGTGCCCTATGGTGTGTGTGTGTGTGTGTGTGTGTGTGTGTGTGTCTATGAAATATATTTACCAGTTAGATTAATTATATATTTGCGAGGGCAGGTTACGCTGGCTGCTTCACATGAACGCAAAAAAAAAATGTATTTTTAATATTCATATAATTTTTTGTGGAACAGAATGTTGATTATTTAATATTCATGTTTCTCTCTCTCTCTCTCTCTCTCTCTCTCTCTCTCTCTCTCTCTCTCTCTCTCTCCACATACACACACCAGCTGAGGAAAAGTTGATTGATGTTCACAACCTCAGAAAAGGACTGGATTACTGAGGCGGAGTCTCACAAGGACTTGACAACCCAATTTAGCATCCCCATAACAACACATCCGTCTTAGCAGCAGGGAAAAAAGAAGTGTCCCCAGTGTGAGACGTCTTCAGAGACGTCAGGAGAGACGTCAGGAGGGACGTCATGAGAGAATTTATTTAGTCTGACGTCGGCTGCATATGTGAGGTTGGGTATTGTACCCTTTGCTACCTTTTTCACACTTCATCAACCGGACACATGTTTGTATGTTTTGTGTCCAGAAGAGAGAGCAGAGACTCGAACCAGTGGCAGGCAAAATACAATCCCTCTACACAACCCGCTAAGCCTTACCTGGCTTCTAGAAGATCACAGACCCTCACAAAGTGGACTGGTAATGCTAGCAGTGGCCATTAGACAGCTTCTGCTACGTCACATCCAGTCAGACAGCAGCTCTGGTCCCAGGTGCTATCAGTCAGTCGGATTATGTGTTTACGAAGCGAAGGACTAAGTAGCTGGAACGACAGTCAGTCCCTGGAAACCTGGAGTATAACTGGAGAGGGTTTTCGGGGTCAAGGCCTCCGCGGCCCGGTCTGTGACCAGGCCTCTACTACCCTTGACAGTCCACCATGAGTCTCATTTTGTGATCTTGTTGAAGCTGCTACGGTCGAGTCGGGTGAGTGGAGGGGTAGCATTGTGCCTGCCTCAACCCCTCACCACGGTTCGAGTCTCCGCACTACCTCTTAAAAAAAGTTAATTTTTCTACTCAAACGTGTCATGTTTTGCGCTCTGTTATCTGATGATAAACCTTCAGGTTTTTACCCGAGGATAAGCTGTTTTATCACCGTGGTTTTTACTTTAAGATAAACCTCTATATAACTGTAGGTTTTTCTAACGATATATTTCAACATCACTTAATTTAACCTCAACATTCATGCTTCAACATCAACATTCAAGCTTCAACATCAACATTCAAGCTTCAACATCAACATTCAAGCTTCAACATCAACATTCAAGCTTCAACATCAACATTCAAGCTTCAACATCAACATTCAAGATTCAACATCAACATTCATGCTTCAACATCAACATTCATGCTTCAACCTCAACATTCAAGCTTCAACATCAACATTCAAGCTTCAACATCAACATTCAAGCTTCAACATCAACATTCAAGATTCAACATCAACATTCATGCTTCAACATCAACATTCATGCTTCAACATCAACATTCAAGCTTCAACATCAACATTCAAGCTTCAACATCAACATTCAAGCTTCAATATCAACATTCATGCTTCAACATCAACATTCAAGCTTCAACATCAACATTCAAGCTTCAACATCAACATTCATGCTTCAACATCAACATGCAAGCTTCAACATCAACATGCAAGCTTCAACATCAACATTCATGCTTCAACATCAACATGCAAGCTTCAACATCAACATTCAAGCTTCAACATCAACATGCAAGCTTCAACATCAACATTCAAGCTTCAACATCAACATTCAAGCTTCAACATCAACATTCAAGCTTCAACATCAACA
This sequence comes from Cherax destructor, assembly GCA_009830355.1. Classification (NCBI taxonomy): domain Eukaryota; kingdom Metazoa; phylum Arthropoda; class Malacostraca; order Decapoda; family Parastacidae; genus Cherax; species Cherax destructor. Next base: position 68,350 of record WNWK01008201.1, on the reverse strand, counting down.
TTCATGCTTTAACATCAACATGCAAGCTTCAACATCAACATGCAAGCTTCAACATCAACATTCAAGCTTCAACATCAACATTCATGCTTTAACATCAACATGCAAGCTTCAACATCAACATGCAAGCTTCAACATCAACATTCAAGCTTCAACATCAACATTCAAGCTTCAACATCAACATTCAAGCTTCAACATCAACATTCATGCTTTAACATCAACATGCAAGCTTCAACATCAACATGCAAGCTTCAACATCAACATGCAAGCTTCAATATCAACATTCAAGCTTCAACATCAACATTAAAGCTTCAACATCAACATGCAAGCTTCAACATGCAAGCTTCAACATCAACATGCAAACTTCAACATCAACATTCAAGCTTCAACATCAACATGCAAACTTCAACATCAACATGCAAACTTCAACATCAACATTCATGCTTAACATCAACATTCAGCTCAACATCAACATTCAAGCTTCAACATCAACATGCAAGCTTCAACATCAACATGCAAGCTTCAACATCAACATTAAAGCTTCAACATCAACATGCAAGCTTCAACATCAACATGCAAGCTTCAACATCAACATGCAAGCTTCAACATCAACATGCAAGCTTCAATATCAAATTCAGCTTCAACATCAACAGTTCAAATCAACATGAGCTTCAACATCAACATGCAAGCTTCAACTTCAACATGCAAACTTCAACATCAACATGCAAGCTTCAACATCAACATTCAAGCTTCCTCATATCAAGTTTCCTGAATCTTCACGTGATGTTCAGGTGATGTTTCATGATCAAGACGCCATATAGATGTTCTTCCTGATGTTGATATATGTTGGTGATGTTTATGATGTGAACCAAAAATGTTCTTACTGGTTATATTATGTTAATGATGTTCTTCAAAGTTGATGTTGAACACCTGTTGCTTCTAACATCTGTTGTTGAACACCTGTTTGCTTCTAACATCTGTTGTTGAACACCTGCTGCTTCTAACATCTGTTGTTGAACACCTGCTGCTTCTAACATCTGTTGTTGAACACCTGCTGCTTCTAACATCTGTTATTGAACACCTACTGCTTCTAACACCTGTTTTTGAACACCTACTGCTTCTAACACCTGTTGTTGAACACCTGCTGCTGCTAACATCTTCACCTTCTGCTTCTAGCACATGTTGTTGAACACCTGCTCCTTCTAACATCTGTTGTTGAGCACCTGCTGATTCTAATACCTACACCTGCTGCTTCTAACACCTGTTGTTGAACACCTGCTGCTTCTAACACCTGTTGTTGAACACCTACTGCTTCTAACACCTGTTGTTGAACACCAGCTGCTTCTAACACCTGCTCTTACAGCTGTCCCGTTCAAAACAGGTGTCGGTGAGTTAACAAGAACAACATTATGGTGGAACAATGCACAACGAGGTACAAAAACACAATACCGCAGATGGAACAATTCACAAAACGCTCACCAACGATAATACTTGATATTCCGTCAGGAGGATGGGGAGAGGGCCTTCTGCTTTACCATCCTTGCCTCTAACACCTAGGTAACACGATAGTTCTTAATCTAGACAAAAGTAGATAGCTCTTCTCAGTACATTACCTCAGTGTGGACCCTAAAGTTACATGTGTTTCCCGTGTACTCCCATGTACTACTATGTAGTCCCACGTACTCTCATGTACTCCCATGCACTACCATGTAGTCCCACGTGTTCCTCTCATGAACTCCCGAGTGCTCCCACGTATTTGGTTCCGGTATTTTAGCCCCCACACACCACAAAAATCATAGTCAACACGCACCTCGACCTGACCTCTAAATCTTTCATTTCACTCCCTGGCGTAAAAAAGAAATCTTGTCAACACGCATTTCGACCCGACCTTCAAGCATTCATTAAAAAAAAGAGTTAAATCTTGTATGCACATGTATACGGCGGTAACCTACGCCACGTTTGTGAATAATGTTGAACCACCAGTGGCGAGGCTTTCAATAATTTACCCGGAGGTAAAGATTAGCCAGGCCGAGTGTAATTAATGTCAATATTTTAGAGTAATGGCAGGAATCCTCTGAAACACTGCTGGGTAGTGTGTCTCAGTGGTCCAGTGGCTGGTGCGTCTCAGTGGTCCAGTGGCTGGTGTGTCTCAGTGGTCCAGTGGCTAGTGTGTCTCAGTGGTCCAGTGGCTGGTGCGTCTCACTGGTCCAGTGGCTGGTGTGTCTCAGTGGTCCAGTGGCTGGTGCGTCTCACTGGTCCAGTGGCTGGTGCGTCTCACTGGTCCAGTGGCTGGTGTGTCTCAATGGTCCAGTTGCTGGTGTGTCTCAGTGGTCCAGTTGCTGGTGTGTCTCACTGGTCCAGTGGCTGGTGTGTCTCAGTGGTCCAGTTGCTGGTATGTCTCACTGGTCCAGTGGCTGGTGTGTCTCAGTGGTCCAGTGGCTGGTGTGTCTCAGTGGTCCAGTGGCTGGTGTGTCTCAGTGGTCCAGTGGCTGGTGTGACTCAGTGGTCCAGTGGCTGGTGTGTCTCAGTGGTCCAGTGGATGGTGTGTCTCAGTGGTCCAGTGGCTGGTGTGACTCAGTGGTCCAGTGGCTGGTGTGTCTCAGTGGTCCAGTGGATGGTGTGTCTCACTAGTCCAGTGGCTGGTGTATCTCACTGAGCCAGTGGCTGGTGTATCTCACTAGTCCAGTGGCTGGTGTGTCTCAGTGGTCCAGTGGCTGGTGTGACTCAGCGGTCCAGTGGCTGGTGTGTCTCAGTGGTCCAGTGGATGGTGTGTCTCAGTGGTCCAGTGGCTGGTGTGTCTCAGTGGTCCAGTGGCTGGTGTGTCTCAGTGGTCCAGTGGCTGGTGTGTCTCACTGATCCAGTGGCTGGTGTGTCTCAGTGGTCCAGTGGATGGTGTGTCTCAGTGGTCCAGTAGCTGGTGTGTCTCAGTGGTCCAGTGGCTGGTGTATCTCACTGATCCAGTGGCTGGTGTGTCTCAGTGGTCCAGTGGCTGGTGTGTCTCAGTGGTCCAGTGGATGGTGTGTCTCACTGGTCCAGTGGCTGGTGTGTCTCACTGATCCAGTGGCTGGTGTGTCTCAGTGGTCCAGTGGCTGGTGTGTCTCAGTGGTCCAGTGGCTGGTGTGTCTCAGTGGTCCAGTGGCTGGTGTGTCTCAGTGGTCCAGTTGTCGCGTGGGTCTTGGGAGAGATATATAGGAGGTCAAAGATACTCCTTGTTGGATGGTTACGATATATTTACAGTAAGTGAAGGAGAGTCCAGCCACCCGTCTGTCTCGCCTGTAGGTCTAACGTTAGTGAGGAAGCGTGCCTATGAGAGGCTGTGCACATGCGCTGAGCCTCTGACGTCAGCGGGTACCGTGACGTCACACGCAAAGGGACCAGCTGTATAAAAGGGAAGATACACTACACAAGTGTATATATGATACTGACACGACACAGTGGCTGGTGTATCTCACTGATCCAGTGGCTGGTGTGTCTCACTGATCCAGTGGCTGGTGTGTCTCACTGATCCAGTGGCTGGTGTGTCTCACTGATCCAGTGGCTGGTGTGTCTCACTGATCCAGTGGCTGGTGTGTCTCAGTGGTCCAGTGGCTGGTGTGTCTCAGTGGTCCAGTGGCTGGTGTATCTCACTGATCCAGTGGCTGGTGTGTCTCACTGGTCCAGTGGCTTGTGTGTCTCAGTGGTCCAGTGGATGGTGTGTCTCAGTGGTCCAGTGGCTTGTGTGTCTCAGTGGTCCAGTGGCTGGTGTATCTCACTGATCCAGTGGCTGGTGTGTCTCAGTGGTCCAGTGGCTGGTGTGTCTCAGTGGTCCAGTGGCTGGTGTGACTCAGTGGTCCAGTGGCTGGTGTGTCTCAGTGGTCCAGTGGATGGTGTGTCTCACTAGTCCAGTGGATGGTGTATCTCACTGATCCAGTGGCTGGTGTATCTCACTGATCCAGTGGCTGGTGTATCTCACTGATCCAGTGGCTGGTGTATCTCACTGATCCAGTGGCTGGTGTATCTCACTGATCCAGTGACTGGTGTGTCTCACTAGTCCACTGGCTGGTGTGTCTCAGTGGTCCAGTGGCTGGTGTGTCTCACTAGTCCAGTGGCTGGTGTATCTCACTGATCCAGTGGCTGGTGTATCTCACTGATCCAGTGGCTGGTGTATCTCACTGATCCAGTGGCTGGTGTATCTCACTAGTCCAGTGGCTGGTGTATCTCACTGATCCAGTGGCTGGTGTGTCTCAGTGGTCCAGTGGCTGGTGTATCTCACTGATCCAGTGGCTGGTGTATCTCACTGATCCAGTGGCTGGTGTATCTCACTGATCCAGTGGCTGGTGTATCTCACTGATCCAGTGGCTGGTGTATCTCACTGATCCAGTGGCTGGTGTATCTCACTAGTCCAGTGGCTGGTGTATCTCACTGATCCAGTGGCTGGTGTATCTCACTGATCCAGTGGCTGGTGTATCTCACTGATCCAGTGGCTGGTGTATCTCACTAGTCCAGTGGCTGGTGTATCTCACTGATCCAGTGGCTGGTGTATCTCACTGATCCAGTGGCTGGTGTATCTCACTGATCCAGTGGCTGGTGTGTCTCAGTGGTCCAGTGGCTGGTGTATCTCACTGATCCAGTGGCTGGTGTATCTCACTGATCCAGTGGCTGGTGTATCTCACTGATCCAGTGGCTGGTGTATCTCACTGATCCAGTAGCTGGTGTATCTCACTAGTCCAGTGGCTGGTGTATCTCACTGATACAGTGGCTGGTGTATCTCACTGATCCAGTGGCTGGTGTATCTCACTGATCCAGTGGCTGGTGTATCTCACTAGTCCAGTGGCTGGTGTATCTCACTGATCCAGTGGCTGGTGTATCTCACTGATCCAGTGGCTGGTGTATCTCACTGATCCAGTGGCTGGTGTGTCTCAGTGGTCCAGTGGCTGGTGTATCTCACTGATCCAGTGGCTGGTGTATCTCACTAGTCCAGTGGCTGGTGTATCTCACTGATCCAGTAGCTGGTGTGTCTCAGTGGTCCAGTGGCTGGTGTATCTCACTGATCCAGTGGCTGGTGTATCTCACTAGTCCAGTGGCTGGTGTATCTCACTGATCCAGTGGCTGGTGTGTCTCAGTGGTCCAGTGGCTGGTGTATCTCACTGATCCAGTGGCTGGTGTGTCTCACTAGTCCAGTGGTTGGTGTATCTCACTGATTCAGTGGCTGGTGTGTCTCAGTGGTCCAGTGGCTGGTGTATCTCACTGATCCAGTGGCTGGTGTATCTCACTGATCCAGTGGCTGGTGTATCTCACTGATCCAGTGGCTGGTGTGTCTCAGTGGTCCAGTGGCTGGTGTATCTCACTGATCCAGTGGCTGGTGTGTCTCAGTGGTCCAGTGGCTGGTGTATCTCACTGATCCAGTGGCTGGTGTATCTCACTAGTCCAGTGGCTGGTGTATCTCACTGATCCAGTGGCTGGTGTGTCTCAGTGGTCCAGTGGCTGGTGTGTCTCAGTGGTCCAGTGGTTGGTGTATCTCACTAGTCCAGTGGCTGGTGTATCTCACTGATCCAGTGGCTGGTGTATCTCACTTATCCAGTGGCTGGTGTGTCTCACTAGTCCAGTGGTTGGTGTATCTCACTGATTCAGTGGCTGGTGTGTCTCAGTGGTCCAGTGGCTGGTGTATCTCACTGATCCAGTGGCTGGTGTGTCTCACTAGTCCAGTGGTTGGTGTATCTCACTGATCCAGTGGCTGGTGTGTCTCAGTGGTCCAGTGGCTGGTGTGTCTCAGTGGTCCAGTGGCTGGTGTATCTCACTGGTCCAGTGGCTGGTGTGTCTCAGTGGTCCAGTGGATGGTGTGTGTCACTGATCCAGTGGCTGGTGTATCTCACTGATCCAGTGGCTGGTGTATCTCACTAGTCCAGTAACTGATGTGTCTCACTGGTCCAGTGGCTGGTGTATCTCACTGATCCAGTGGCTGGTGTATCTCACTAGTCCAGTGGCTGATGTGTCTCACTGGTCCAGTGGCTGGTGTATCTCACTGATCCAGTGGCTGGTGTGTCTCACTAGTCCAGTGGTTGGTGTATCTCACTGATCCAGTGGCTGGTGTATCTCACTAGTCCAGTGGCTGGTGTATCTCACTGATCCAGTGGTTGGTGTATCTCACTGATCCAGTGGCTGGTGTATCTCACTGATCCAGTGGCTGGTGTATCTCACTGATCCAGTGGCTGGTGTATCTCACTGATCCAGTGGCTGGTGTATCTCACTAGTCCAGTGGCTGGTGTGTCTCACTAGTCCAGTGGCTGATGTGTCTCACTGGTCCAGTGGCTGATGTGTCTCTCTGGTCCAGTGGCTGATGTGTCTCACTGGTCCAGTGGCTGGTGTGTCTCACTAGTCCAGTGGCTGATGTGTCTCACTGGTCCAGTGGCTGATGTGTCTCACTGGTCCAGTGGCTGATGTGTCTCACTGGTCCAGTGGCTGATGTGTCTCACTAGTCCAGTGGCTGATGTGTCTCACTAGTCCAGTGGCTGATGTGTCTCACTAGTCCAGTGGCTGATGTGTCTCACTAGTCCAGTGGCTGATGTGTCTCACTGTGTGTGGGCAGTCAAGTGATTATTGTGGTAATGGCTGCAGGTATATATAAAATTATAAAATATATATATATATATATATATATATATATATATATATATATATATATATATATATATATATATATATATATATATATATATAATGAATTTAGGAATGACTGACGGGCAAGGAAATAGATTGGAAAACAGAGGCCACGACCTTGGAAAAACACGACCTGGGAACACGACCTGGCAACACGACCTGACGAGGCAACACGACCTGGGCAACACGACCTGGGCAACACGACCTGGGCAACACGACCTGGGCAACACGACCTGGGCAACACGACCTGGGCAACACGACCTGGGCAACACGACCTGGGCAACACGACCTGGGCAACAGACCTGGGCAACATCGACCTGGGCAATGTACCTGGTGTCAACATGCCTGGAGCACACTTCTTCACATCAAGATTCTCAGGTGTTGCACATGTGCAGCACAGGTGTTGCACATGTGCAGCACAGGTGTTGCACATGTGCTGCACAGGTGTTGCACATGTGCTGCACAGGTGTTGCACATGTGCTGCACAGGTGTTGCACATGTGCTGCACAGGTGTTGCACATGTGTGTAACACCTGCAGACCCCAGGTAAAGCTGACCTCCAGGGGAGGCCAGGGGGCAGCTTCCCCTGGGGCAGAATGAGTAATAAGCTTCTTCAGAGGACAAATCCCGGTAAAAACAAGCTGGTGTAGAGCTCCAGGGCGCTGCAGCTTAAGCTTATTACACACTTCCGCTCCTTCAAATGTGAAACGATATCAAGAGACATATTTTAATTTTTTTTTTTTAATTCTTCAGATTTTTTTTTTTTTTTTTGAGTTTGGTTGTCTTGATGTGGGGGGGGGGATTTTTCTTGAGACAGAACTTACTTAATCCCCTCCCATTCCTTGTCTTGAACACCCCCTCCCTCTCCCCCATTACCTCCCACTCCCCAGGCGCTGTGTGCGACCATCCCCCTACAGCTTTACCGCATCCCCATGAATGCAATAAAAAAAAACATTCAAACGTTAAAAAAACATATAAAAAATAAAGAAAATTAAAGAAAAAATAGTTTTATCTTTCAGTTCGCCTCAAAAAAAAAAATGATAGAACGTCAAGTTTAAAAAATTTATTTTTGTTTTCAAACAACTGAAACTAGAAAAAGAATATAAATGAGTAGCAACGTATTGATAAATGAGAGGCGGAGGGGAGAAAGATGAGTGGAAATAATGAACATTGTGGCAGGAAGGGGAAGGGGAGAGGAACGTAAGAATGATTGGGGGGAGGAACGAGGTACTGTGTGATATGAATGACTGAGAAAAATAATCGATGTCCCATTAATAAGAATGATTGGGGAGAAGAAAGATCCTCTGTATGATCATGGTGAAGGATCCTCGACTAGGACTGATTATGGACGCTTGGCGCAACGTGCGTAGGTCCTATACTGGGTATTAGTGAGGATTCTTCGCGCAGCGTACGTGAGGGCACAGTGAGGAATGATCAAGGACGCTTCAAGCAACGTACGTAAGACCACTACAAGAAACCATCAAGGACGCTTCAAATAACGCACGTAAGATCACTACAAGAAACCATCAAGGACGCTTCAAACAACGCACGTAAGACCACTACAAGAAACCATCAAGGACGCTTCAAACAACGCACGTAAGATCACTACAAGAAACAATAAAGGACGCTTCAAACAACGCACGTAAGACGACTACAAGAAACCATCAAGGACGCTTCTAAGAACGTACGTAAGACCACTACAAGAAACCATCAAGGACGCTTCAAACAACGTACGTAAGACCACTACAAGAAACCATCAAGGACGCTTCAAACAACGCACGTAAGAACACTACAAGAAACCATCAAGGACGCTTCAAACAACGCACGTAAGACCACTACAAGAAACCATCAAGGGCGCTTCAAACAACGCACGTAAGACGACAACAAGAAACCATCAAGGACGCTTCAAAGAACGTACGTAAGACCACTACAAGAAACCATCAAGGACGCTTCAAACAACGTACGTAAGACCACTACAAGAAACCATCAAGGACGCTTCAAACAACGCACGTAAGAACACTACAAGAAACCATCAAGGACGCTTCAAACAACGCACGTAAGACCACTACAAGAAACCATCAAGGACGCTTCAAACAATGCACGTAAGACCACTACAAGAAACCATCAAGGACGCTTCAAACAACGTACGTAAGACCACTACAAGAAACCATCAAGGACGCTTCAAACAACGCACGTAAGACCACTACAAGAAACCATCAAGGACGCTTCAAACAACGTACGTAAGACCACTACAAGAAACCATCAAGGACGCTTCAAACAACGTACGTAAGACCACTACAAGAAACCATCAAGGACGCTTCAAACAACGTACGTAAGACCACTAAGAAACCATCAGGACGCTTCAAACAGACGTAAGACCACTAAGAAACCATCAGGACGCTTCAAACAACGACGTAGACCACTACAAGAAACCATCAGGACGCTTCAAACAACGTACGTAAGACCACTACAAGAAACCAGGTCGCCGCGGAAGACACTACGGTCATGGACCGGGCCGCGGGGGGGCGTTGACCCCCGGAACACCCTCCAGGTATACTACAGGTATACTACACGTTACAAAACCAAGAAAGACTCGGGTAAGAGAATCTTTGCATCATTGAACGACTCGAGACTCCGAGGAGATATAGACACGACGTATAAAATACCTACTGCCTTTCTAGCCTTGACTCTAACACCTATAGGCATTGCACAATGATCATTAATTAGGTAGAAGTAGATAATAAGTAGTTATAGGTAGATAATATCAGGATGGACTTGTAGGTTTTCTCCAGCCTGTCTTTTCCCATATATTCCAGTGTACTCCCATGCTTTCATATGTACTCCCATACACTTCCACGTACTCCCATATACTCCCATGTACTCCCATACATTTCCATGTACTCCCATACACTTCCATGTACTCCCATATAGTTCCATGTACTCCCATACACTTCCATGTACTCCCATATAGTTTCATGTACTCCCATACACTTTCATGTACTCCCATATAGTTCCATGTGCTCCCATACACTTCCATGTACTCCCATATAGTTCCATGTACTCCCATACACTTCCATGTACTCCCATATAGTTCCATGTACTCCCATACACTTCCATGTACTCCCATATAGTTCCATGTACTCCCATACACTTCCATGTGCTCCCATAAAGTTCCATGTACTCCCACACACTTCCATGTACTCTCATACCCCATACACTTCCATGTACTCCCATATAGTTCCATGTACTCCCACACACTTCCATGTACTCCCATATAGTTCCATGTACCCCCATACACTTCCATGCACTCCCATGCTGACGGATATCGACAGATGTTGACAGGATAAGACCAGAACAGAACTGACACATCTGGGAGGTGAATTAACTGGGGACAGAGAGAAAGAAAACAAAAGCATTATATTTCTAAATCATGAAATGAACAACAGACAGTACGGATTTTTTTTCTCGTAAATACGATATTGAATGACTGGACTATTGTCCCAGAAGAAGCATTTACACGAGGACTATTGGCCATTTAAAAAAAATGGACACTATTAGTAATATTTTAGGTTTGTATTTAAGAGGATATGTATCTCTCTCTCCCCTCTCTCTCTCTCTCTCTCTCTCTCTCTCTCTCTCTCTCTCTCTCTCACTTTTAAGATACTTGTGTGACGGGGTGGTGGAAGGAAGCACAGTACAAAGCTTCAAGGCTGACGCGAAAAAGTCCAAGAGGCTGCAGAATTGTGAAGCCGGTCGTGTGTGGTTAAGAGGCGGGGCCAGAAGCTGGGAATCGACTTCCGTAACTATCAATAAATGACAGCAATAATAGCACACACACACACATACACTGTGTACGTTAGGCCATATTGGAGTATGCAGCACCAGTTCGGAACCCACATCTAGCCAAGCATGTGAAGAAACTAGATAAAGTGCAAAGGTTTGCAACAAGACGAGGAGAGGTTAATTAAGGGGAAATCGACCTGTCGACACTGGAAGTCAGGGGAGATAGGGGAGACATGATAACGACATATAAAATACTGAGAGGAATTGACAAGGTTGGACAGAGACAGAATGTTCCAGAGATGGGACACAGCAACAAGGAACACAGTTGGAAGATGAAGACTCAGATGAATCACAGAGATGTTAGGAAGTATTTCTTCAGTCACAGGGTGGTCGGGAAGTGGAATAGTTTGGGAAGCGATGCAGAGGAGGCAGGATCCATTCATAGCTTTAAGAAGAGGTATGATAAAGCTCATGGCGAAGGGAGAGTGACCCAGTAGCGCCCAGTGAAGAGGCGGGGCCAGCAGCTATGACTCACCCCTGCAACCACAACGAGGTAAGTCCACACACACACACACACACAATTTACAACTATTCAGCTCCTGAGTGTTTTCAAAATTTGCTTTTAGTTATCCATGTAAATATTACTCTAAATATTTCAGCAAATATAACTGGAAAGTGAAAAATGAGAATCCACTTGGACCGAAAATTGGAACACAGTAAAAAAAATTAAATTTGTACATTTCGGGGTCAATCAGAGGCCCTTTCAGTAGGTATATAACTGAGAGAGAAATGTACAGATTTGTTGTGCTGAAGTGACTTTTCACTTTTTCATTGATAAGTCTTAATATGAATTTAATTTATATATTATATTATATATATATATATATATATATATATATATATATATATATAATATATATATATATATATATATATATTTATATAACTGGGAGGTCTTAAGCCAGGAGATAATCCTCACTGTTCACATAGAGAAGTTTGGTTAAGTTGTAGCTAAGTAAGTACCAGGGGGGAGTCAGTATTCACATTATATATTACCCAGCAAATCATTTCTGGTTTGTTTTGCTTCAATACATTCAGGGAGTGAGTGGGACGCTTTGACAGGAGAGTTAGTGGAGGATAATCCACAGGGTAGTGTAGGATAAGTGTAAAGGTTAGTGGTGGATAGTCTTGATAGTAGTCGAGGATGAGGCTATGTATGGATTCGGGTTTAAGAGTGAAAAGCCATTTTTTTTAAACCTATGACAAATATCTATAAGACATATGGATTCGGGTTTAAGAAGGCAAATGTATGGGAAATATATATAAGAAATGTATGGGAAATATATATAAGAAGTTACTTTATTCGGGACACCTTCTGGATAACAGACACATTCTACAGTAAGTCTGTTGTGACACAGTAAAAGTCTTGTTTAATGCACGTGTGTTTACCTTCATGCCCGTGTGCAGTACGCCATTTTGAAACCACCTTCAAGGCCAGCCTGAAAACAGTGAATGTGGCACCAATATGTAAGCAGTGAGACAGACAGGTGAGCGTAAATTGCAGACCAGTGTCACATAGGTTGGTCCGTGCAGTGTCGTAAAAGATAATTAGAAAGATACTGGTGGTCCACCTGCAGAGAAAGGGGCTCGTTAGGACGCACCAGCAGAGGTTTAGGGAGGAAAATCTTGCCTCTCGAGTCTACTAGAGTTTGACGAGAGTATCATGGAGATGGGAGGCGAAAGGGAAGAGGAGGAGGATGACTGCGTATCACTGGATGCTGTAGCAAGTATTCTGAAGCTCTTCTTAACCACAGAGTGATCCACTCGCTTCACACACGGAGGGCCCGGGTTCGATTCCCGGCGGGTGGAAACATTTCGACGTGTTTCCTTACACCTGTTGTCATGTTCACCTAGCAGCAAATAGGTACCTGGGAGTTAGTCGACTGGTGTGGGTCCCATTCTGGGGGACAAGATTAAGGACCCCAATGGAAATAAGACAGACAGTCCTCGATGACGCACTGACTTTCTTGGGTTATCCTGGGTGGCTAACCCTCCGGGGTTAAAAATCCGAAAAAAATCTTATCTTATCTTATCTTATCACTAGTAGGCCTTCCTACACACACACACACACACACACACACAAGGGTCAGTCCTAGGACCATTGCTATTTTTGGTATATGTGAATGACATGATGGAAAGGATAGACTCAGAAGTGTCTCTGTTCACAGATGATGTGAAGTTAATGAGGAGAATTAAATCAGATGAGGATCAGGCAGGACTACAAAGAGACCTGGACAGGCTGGACACCTGGTCCAGCAACTGGCTTCTCTAATTTAACCACGCTAAATGCAAAGTCATGAATATCGGGGAAGGGCAAAGAAGACCGCAGACAGGGTATAGGCTAGGTGGCCAAAGACTGCAAATCTCACTCAAGGAGAAAGATCTTGGGGTGAGTATAACACTGAGCACGTCTCCGGAAGCACACATCAACCTGATAACTGGTGCAGCATATGGGCGCCTGGCATACCTGAGAATAACGTTCCGATACCTTAGTAAGGAATCGTTCAAGACACTGTACACTGTGTACGTCAGGCCCATATTCAAGTATGCAGCACCAGTTTGGAACCCACACCTAGTCAAACATGTCAAGAAATTAGAGAAAGTGCAAAGGTTTGCAACAAGGTTAGTTCCGGAGGTAAGGGGAATGTCCAATAAAGAATGGTTAAGGGAAATCGGCCTGACGACACTGGAGGACAGCAGGGTTAGGGGAGACATGATGACGACATACAAAATACTGCGAGGAATAGATAAGTTGGACAGAGACAGGATGTTCCAGAGAGGGGACACAAAAACAAGGGGTCACAGTTGGAAGTTGAAGACTCAGACGAGTCAAAGGGATGTTAGGAAGTATTTCTTCAGTCATAGAGTTGTGAGGAAGTGGAATAGTCTAGCAAGTGATGTAGTGGAGGCAGGAACCATACATAGCTTTAAGACGAGGTATGATAAAGCTCATGGAGCAGGGAGAGAGAGGACCTAGTAGCGGTCAGTGAAGAGGCGGGGCCAGGAGCTAAGTCTCGACCCTTGCAACACAATTAGGTGAGTACAATTAGTGAGTACACACAATACACACACACACACACACACACACACACACACACACACGCACACCACACACACACACACACACGTTAAATTAGTATATATAATAATGCAAATGAGACCTATTAAAACATGGAAATAAAAAATAAAATTTGAGTCTGTCTCTTGCTAAAATGTTCAAATGAAATAATTATATATATATTTATATATATATATATATATATATATATATATATATATATATATATATATATATATATATATAATATAATATATATAAATGATTGTGTGTGTGTGTGTGTGTGTAAGACTCACTAACAGCTCCTAACAACTGGGTCACGACATGAAGGGGGGGGGGGATAATCCACAACGCAACAAAAATTTGATATTTCCCCCACCCCCCTCAATGGCTCTGAACAAAATCACAGCCGACGATGGATTTTGGAAAATCATAAAATACTCAAATGGCTAAAGTGCCCTTTCCTGCCTTGCCATAGTGGTGGTGGCCAGCTGCTGCTGCTACTGCTGCTTAGTGTGTGAGTAGCAACGCAGCTCTTGCCTCTGTTGCTACTGCTCACGCTGCGTGCTGTTTGCTATCTCTGCCGCTGTTGCTGCCTCTGTTCCTGCCTGCATACTGCTGCTGCTGCTACTGCTGCTACTGCTATTGCTGCTGCTACTCCTGCTGCTGCTACTGTTGCTACTACTGCTGTCGCTGCTGCTGTTGTTGTTGCTGCTGCTGCTGTTGTTGCTACTGCACCTCCCGTGCATCAGATCAACACAAAACAAACGTCACCTCCCCCACCGCCCGCTCCACACCCTCTCTCAACACTGCATGATTTGCAACCACGCGATATTTTTTTCCTGCTGCTCCGGTATACCGGGTAAGTGATATTTACTGCAGTGTGGCGGGGAATACTCGAGGAGGGGAAATATTCCAGTTGGTATTGCAGGAATATCTCCGCAACGCGAGGAAGCAACTGGCTATCGCCTAGACCTTCAGACCCCCAGAGTTGCACGATATAGATGGGCTAGAAATAGACCCACAGAACTGCACGATATAAATGGGTTAGAAATAGACATACCCCCGGAAATACACGATATAAACAATTTAGAAATAGACACTCATAATTGCACGATATAGACAGTTTAAAAATAGACAAACCCCCAGAAATACACGATATACACAGTTCAGAAATAGGAAGACCCCAGAAATAGACAGACCCCAGAAATAGACAGACCCACAGATTTAGACAGACCCACATAAATAGAGAACCCCAGATATAGACAGACCCCCAGATATAGACAGACCCCAGATATAGACAGACCCCCAGATATAGACAGACCCCCAGATATAGACACCCCCAGATATAGACAGACCCTCAGATATAGACAGACCCCCAGATATAGACAGACCCCCAGATATAGACAGACCCCAGATATAGACAGACCCCAGATATAGATAGACCCCAGATATAGACAACCCCAGATATAGACAGACCCCCAGATATAGACAGACCCCAGATATAGACAGACCCCAGATATAGACAGACCCCAGATATAGACAGACCCCAGATATAGACAGACCCCAGATATAGAGAGACCCCAGATATAGATAGACCCCAGATATAGATAGACACCCCTAGATAGACAGACCCCAGATATAGTCAGACCCCAGATATACAGACCCCCAGATATAGACAGACCCCAGATATAGACAGACCCCAGATATAGATAGACCCCAAGATATAGACACCCCCAGATATAGACAGACCCCCAGATATAGACAGACCCTAGATATAGACAGACCCCCAGATATAGACAGACCCCAGATATAGACAGACCCCAGATATAGAGAGACCCCAGATATAGATAGACCCCAAGATATAGACAACCCCAGATATAGACACCCCCAGATATAGACAGACCCCCAGATATAGACAGACCCCTCCAAAGTTTCACAAAACTGACGGCTCTTAACTGGTCAAATTCTCTGACCCTGGCAACACATATTCACAACTAACAAACCGTTCAGTGTAAATACTTTTTTCCCCTCAATGCGATTCGTGTCCGGTCAACCCACATAATGTGTTTCCCCTTTTACGACGAGAGGGGAAAAGGAAGTTATTTTTGTTTTCCTCCTTCGGGGCGGTTAAGGGGAATCCATACGGGGAATGGGAGGTACTCTCTCTCTCTCTCTCTCTCTCTCTCTCTCTCTCTCTCTCTCTCTCTCCTCGAACCAAGTCAGATTGTTGACTCTCATTAACTAAAGTGCTGCGTGACCCCTACGGGTTTAGAGTGCAATGATACTACTACTATTATTAATACTAATAATAATAACAATAATTAAATTAATAATATAAGAATAATAATAATAATAATAATAATAATAATAATAATAATAATAATAATAATAATAAAAAAATTATCTCACCTTCCTAGAATCCAAACAGTTTGCCTCGCATGCCCCGGGGGGCATGGTGACCCCTGCGGGTTTAGCTTTTCCCACTGCATGTAATCATTCAACGAAACACACACACACACACACACGCACACACACACACAGCCCCCGGTGGCCTAGTGGTAAAGCTCTTGCTTCACGCACGGAGGGCCCGGGTTCTATTCCCGGCGGGGCGGAAACATTTCGAAGTGTTTCCTTACACACACACACACACACACACATACAACAGGCCTAGTGTCAAATCGACATGTGCCTAGGACAAAATGGTAACTAACTAACACACAATGACTATCATCGACATTTTTAATACACAATTATTTCGTGCAAATCCTAGCTGTCATTACACAATTCACACAAATCCTCGTGATGGGATTTATATCCTTGGATTTTGACTCCTATTTTGTTAAAAAGTTATTATATATTTTTTTCTGTGTGAAAAGTTACGACTGTAACTGTATCTATATTGAAGCTACTAAATTATTATTATTATTATTATTATTATTATTATTATTATTGCTATTATTGCTATTACGTATTGTTATTATTACTATTAGGAATTATTATTATTATTATTATTATTATTATTATTATTGTTATTAATATTATTGCTACTAATATTATTATTATTATTATTTTTGGAGCGTTGCAATGACTATGGAGTGTTGCAATGACTGTGGAGTGTTGCAATGACTGTAGAGTGTGTTGCAATGACTAGAGTGTGTTGCAATGACTGTAGAGTGTGTTGCAATGACTGTAGAGTGTGTTGCAATGACTGTAGAGTGTGTTGCAATGACTGTAGAGTGTGTTGCAATAACTGTAGAGTGTGTTGCAATGACTGTAGAGTGTGTTGCAATGACTGTAGAGTGTGTTGCAATGACTGATTTACTCAGCCTCAATGCCTTGAATTGTGTATTCAGTTGCAGAGAGAGAGAGAGAGAGAGAGAGAGAGAGAGAGAGAGAGAGAGAGAGAGAGAGAGAGAGAGAGAGAGAGAGAGAGAGAGAGAGAGAGAGAGAGAAGTGCCATAATACCTTTGCTGTGAGTTTTGTCGAATTAAAACTCCCTCTCATTATCTCCTCTCTCTCTCTCTCTCTCTCTTCCTCTGTTTGCTTCTACAAACACACTAGCTCTGACGACACAGGTTGAAACGAGAATGATGTTTTGAAATTCATGAAGACTGGAGGATGGTGTGTGTGTGTGTGTGTGTGTGTGTGTGTGTGTGTGTGTGTGTGTGTGTGTGTGTGTGTGTGTGTGTGTGTGTGTGTAGAATAAAAGCGTCCTGCCAAATAAAATCAAAGCTTTGAATACATAATAAAAGAGTATTAGCAATATTATAGAATATTTGGGGTATTAAAAATATTAACAGTTTGGAGGAATATTTCAGTATTAAAGACTATTCCAATATTAAAGAATATTCCAATATTAAAGAATATTAGGAGTATAAGGAATATTTCAGTATTAAAGAATACTCCAATATTAAATGATATTAGTAGTATTAATACTGCCAATATTCTTTAATACTGCTAATATTCTTTAGGAATATTTTAGTATTAAAGAATATCAGCTGCATTTAAGAATAGCAGAATCAAAGAATATTAATAGTATTAAAGAGCACTCTCAGTATTAAAGAATATTAGAAGGCAGCCAAGAGCTAGAGACTGTGAAGTGCTGGTGGCGGAATTATACAGGGTGTTTCACAATGAAGGTCCCAGTTTCAAAGCAGTATATATATTTCAAATCGGGTCCTTCGCTTTTGAAACACCCTGTGTTTCCCAGGATAAGTGGATAAAATTATCCTGACTAGGGTCTCAGCCCTGTTGTGGCCCTGATCAGTCAGGTCCAACTCACACCCAACCACACCCACTCATGTATTTGTCTAACCCAATTTTTAAAGCTTCATTTTTGACGACAAGCCAGGCCTACCCCTGGCTTGTCGTCAAAAACACAGTTGGGAAGACTAAGCCTCTCTTTAGACATCGTTTGGCTCTAAGTAGAGCTTCTCTATCTCTCTCTCTCTCTCTCTCTCTCGTGATTTGCGATAGCTGGACGTGTTGCAGACGTGTTACGCTCTGTGATGAAGAGTTACGACGTGTTTGACGAGTTACGACACGTTAATGAGGTGATGTGACACGAATACTCGTGTCTACAAACCTATCAGCCTTACCACCCACGAAATTTCTCTCTGGCTTACAGTTCAACATCGTAGGAGCAAAAGATTCCATTATAAGCCATGACACTAGTTTTTCCAAGCCACCTATACCGCAGTGGCCCAACCCAAACCTGTGTCGTGGACCAACTCTGGTGTTAAGTGGGGACTTTTGTCCTCAGAGAATATAATTCATGAATAATCTCCACGATATAAAAAAAAAACAGAAAAAATATTTTGTTACATGCCCTGAGGATAATAAATATCAGCCACATCCTTGTCCCTTCCTGCCCCTGTCCCTCTTTTCTCTGTTCCCTCCCCCTGCCTCTGTCTCCCCAGTTCCAACCCCCTGCCCCTCTCTTTTCCCTGTTCCCACCTCCCCTGCCCCTCAGTGCCGTCGCCTGGAGGAGGGTTTAAGTAAGCCACAGGAGGAGGTAGATGTGTGCAGCTCCGGAAGTCTGCTATTACCTTAGCACGTGCTAGTGTAGCCCTCAGGGCTAGCTAGGACGATGATCCCAGGACTCAGCCATTATAAACACAGCTATTACACGCACCACCCACCAGTCAAGGTCTCCTGGTCACCCACCCGAGTGTGAGTGTGCGTGTGAATGTGCGTGAGTGTGAGTGTGTGTGTGTGAGTGTGTGAGAGGACGCCTCTATGCAATAAACAGTATCTTGCTGGTATTAAAGGCTTCACTCGCCGTGACCCACAACAACGACTACTACACCACAACAACGACTACTACACCACAACAGCGACTACTACACCACAACAGCGACTACTACACCACAACAGCGACTACTACACCACAACAGCGACTACTACACCACAACAACGACTACTACACCACAACAGCGACTACTACACCACAACAGCGACTACTACACACAACAGCGACTACTACACCACAACAGGACTACTACACCACAACAGTGACTACTACACCACAACAACGACTACTACACCACAACAGCGACTACTACACCACAACAGTGACTACTACACGACAACAGCGACTACTACACCACAACAGCGACTACTACACCACAACAGCGACTACTACACCACAACAACGACTACTACACCACAACAACGACTACTACACCACAACAACGACTACTACACCACAACAGCGACTACTACACCACAACAGCGACTACTACACCACAACAGCGACTACTACACCACAACAGCGACTACTACACCACAACAACGACTACTACACCACAACAACGACTACTACACCACAACAGCGACTACTACACCACAACAGCGACTACTACACCACAACAGCGACTACTAACCACAACAACGACTACTACACCAAACAACGACTACTACACCCAAAGCATACTACACCACAACACACACACCACAACGCGACTACTACACCAAACGCGACTACTACACCACAACAACGACACACACCACAACAGCGACCCACCCAGCGACTACTACACCACAACACGAACGACTTTCCCGCATGAAACAAGGTGTTTCTCCTTTACATCTATAAACATTTGGGAGGGGGAGGACTTGTCCTTTTATTGATTAAAGAAGAAAATTATTGATGTTGATGGCCTATGTTTTTTAATTGTATTATTCCTTTTTTGTGATTTACGTCCTTGTGTGTATATACCATTTGATCACCATTTGTACCACCATTTGGGTTGGGCCGAGCAAGCTCCTGGCCACGCCTCTTCACTGTGCTACAGGTCCCTCTCCCTGCCCCAGAGCTTTATCAAACCAGTCTTAAAACATGATGGTTCCTGCCTCCACTATGTCGCTTTCTAAGCTATTCCAATTCCTGACAACTCATGACTGGAAACGAAACAGGTTCACAGTCAAAACCAGAAACCTCGAAACATCGTGTGTTGGACACAAGTCCAACATTCGAACCACGCCCGCGATTTCAAACAAGTATTAAATTTTTTTAAGGCAATTCACTCTGTTGATCCTGGACATCCTCTGAATTTTTGATCTGGATTGCGCTAAACCGTTTATAGCGGAAATACGGGTGTTTTTAATGGTATTTTGAGCTTTACGAAAGCCGTGTGTGTTACAATCTACCCAGGAGGTAGTGGAAGCAAGCAACAACAGATATATTGCATTTTATAGATCTTGATGATGTTAAATAGTACTCATCTGTTAATTCTACCAACATTATTACACATCTTTTTTACTTGCAAGATGATCCCAGAAAGTGTCATCATTCACTCTTCAATAGACCTTGTATGTCTAATTTCAACAGGGTGAAATGCCTCTTTATTTACCGACATAAAATCGCTCAGGACGAAACATTTTGGCTTCTCACATTGGAATAAAAGCGGACGAGGTTCGAGCCCTCACCACCCTATGAAGGATTTCATAAAAAATCAGTTTCCAGATTACCACCAGATTCTTTAAAAACCGAGGAAAGGAAAAATATATATATATATATTTTAAAATATATATTATATATTATATATATATATATATATATATATATATATATACATAAAAATATATAAAATTTTTGGGTGATAAGCTGCTTTGCCCTCAAAATCATAATTTATTATTATGAACCTGTCACTTGAACATATAGTGGAGATATTTTACAAAAAAAGCAATATTTGGTGAGAAACGCTTATGCCGCTGTGAAGAGGGGCCACAGGCAAAAAGTTCAGAGCGAAACGTTGTCGTTTCGCCCCTATGTAGAGGATTCCCCCCAGGTATACACACTGGGGGTTTCCTTAATTCCTATTTTGCATGGTATTTACTGGTTTTTACAGGTGACGAATTGGAAAATGAAGTCTTGAAACCTCGTTAACCAATCATCCAACCCAACACGGATTTGTTCCACAACAAAAGGCAACATTAAAATAGGGGATGGGGGGAAAAAAAATTTTTTTAAAAAAAAGGGAACCTTTTTAATACAGGCGTTTCACAAATAAAAGGCTTCCTCAAATGCCTTAATATGACACAGTTACAATAAAAGGCTCTACATTAAAACTCCTATCTAGAAAACAGTGCCATTTTATATAATGGAGATAGTACTATCATGCTCTGGGGTAATAAAGGGAAGGTCAATAAAGGCAGAAAGTTAGGAGTCCTGCCACCGGGAAATAATGAGGCAGTACAGTGTGTAATTGCTCGTCAAATAGCTACAATTACGGAAGCGAAGGACACTGTCACGCACCCACCAAATATTCCAACCCGACGAAATCTCTAAGTTACGGTATTAATTAATGTTTACCTGGACCGTGTGACACCTGATTGTCTCTGGATGTTGTGGTTCTGTACCGGGGGATTTTGTTATTATTCTCTCTCTTCTCTCTCAACCTGAGTTAAACTTGAACATATCAATGGAACAAAGAATGGGACGATTTGGAATTTCATCTCTATGCGTCTTTGGGAAGTCCTTGCATAATACCAAGTGAAAAATCCTGGTACGTTCTTAGTGTCATATATATATATATATATATATATATATAATATATATATATATATATATATATATATATATATATATATATAATGTCATCAACACATCATCAACACCCCATCAAGACCCATCAAGACCTCATTTCCATCCCCCATGGAAGTAAAGAACCAGCTTCACACGCGCCATAAACCAATGGATTTTTACGCCTCATCTTATTTGAAAACTTAAAAAATCTGGAGACGTATGATGTCTGAGACACTTGATGACGACGACGACGACGACGATGATGATGATGACGACGATGATGATGATGATAAAGTTTGTATTAAGGTTGTCAGTGGTTGTCTGAAGTTCATGTAGTGGAGAGGCGGCTCATCATTATTTTGTGTGAGAAGCTGAATATGGGGAGGACAGTGGGGTGAGGGTGAGTGGGGTGAGTGGGGTGAGTGGGGTGAGTGGGGTGAGTGGGGTGAGTGGGGTGAGTGGGGTGAGTGGGGTGAGTGGGGTGAGTGGGGTGAGTGGGGACACGGGTTCAGAGAGAGAAATGGTTGCACACACACACACAAACACACACACACACAAACACACACACACACACACACATACACACATACACACATACACACACACACACATACACACACACACACACATACACACATACACACATACACACACACACACACACACATACACACACACACACACACACACACACACACATACACACACACACACACACATGCACACACACACACACACACACACACATCTGGAGCATCTGGAGCAGAACAGGTTAATCAACGCCAGACAGCACGGTTTCAGGGAAGGCAAATCCTGTGTAACAAACCTCCTGGAGTTCTATGATAAAGTAACAGAGGTAAGGCAAGAGAGAGAAGGGTGGGTTGACTGCATTTTCTTGGACTGCAGGAAGGCCTTTGACACAGTTCCTCACATGAGATTAGTAAAAAGATGGAAGACCAAGCGTGTATAACAGGAAGGGCACTGGGAAAGGATCAGGAATACCTCACAGGAGGCAACAACGGGTCATGGTGCGTGATGAGGTATCACAGTGGGCGCCTGTGACGAGCGGTGTACCGCAGGGTCAGTCCTAGGACCAGTGCTATTCTTGCTATATGTGAATGGACATGACGGATGGGATAGACTCAGAAGTGTTCTTTTCGCAGATGATGTGAAATTAATGAGGAGAATCACATCGGATAAAGACCAAGCAGGACTTCAAAGTGACCTGGACAAGCTTGACATCTGGTCTAGCAACTGGCTTCTCGAATTTAACCCCACCAAATGCAAAGTCATGAAGATCGGAGAAGGGCAAAGAAGACCGCTGACAGAGTACAGGCTAGGTGGACAAAGGCTACAAACCTCATCAAAGGAGAAAGACCTTGGGGTGAGTATAACACCAAGCACGTCTCCGGAAGCACACATAAACCAGATAACCGCGGCAGCATATGGGCGACTGTCAAACCTAAGATTAGCGTTCCGTTACCTTAACAAGGAATCGTTCAAGACACTGTATACCGTATACGTCAGGCCCATACTAGAGTATGCAGCACCAGTCTGGAACCCACACCTGGTCAAGCACGTCAAGAAACTAGAGAAAGTGCAAAGGTTTGCGACAAGGTTAGTTCCACAACTCAGGGGTCTGTCTTATGAAGAAAGGTTGAGGAAATAGGACTAACAACACTGGAGGAAAGAAGGGTCAGAGGAGACATGATAACGACATACAAAATACTGCGGGAATTGACAAGGTAGATAGTGACAGGTTGTTTCAGAGAGGGAACACAGAAACAAGGGGACACAACTGGAAGCTGAAGACTCAGATGAGTCAAAGGATGTCAGGAAACATTTCTTCAGCCACAGAGTAGTCAGGAAGTGGAATGGACTAGAGAAAGATATAGTGGAGGCAGGAACCATACATAGTTTTAAGACAAGGTATGATAAAGCTCATGGAGCAGGGAGAGCAGAGACCCAGTAGCAGACAGCGAAGAGGCGGGGCCAGGAGCTGAGTCTCGACCCCTGCAACCACAATTAGGTGAGTACAATTAGGTGAGTACACACACACACACACACACACACACACACACACACACACCACACACACACACACACACACACACACACACACACACACACACCACACACACACACACACACACACACACACACACACACACCACACACACACACACACACACACACACACACACACATCACACACACACACACACACACACACACACACACCACACACACACACACACACACACACACACCACACACACACACACACACACACACACACACACACACACACACACACACACTCACACACACACACACACACACACACACAACACACACACACACACACACCTGCTGAGCAAACAATTACTGAGCCACAAGACCGGAAGTACAATTTTGGTTGGAAGTCTTTGTCTTGTTTCCGTCTGAAGGTTTGTCTAGTCCCTCTCACCCCTTTCCTTCTCTTTCTCTTCCCATTATCCTCCCCCATCTCTTTCTCTCTCTCTCTCCTTCCCACTTCCCTCTTTCCTGCTAAGCAACTGCTACCTCTCTCTCTCTTTTCCACTTTTCTTTCTCCTTCCCTTCTCCATCTTTTCCTTCTACTTTTCTTCATATTTTCCTTCTTATTTTACTCCCTTATTCTTCTACCTCTTCCCCATCTTCTTCATATTATCCTTCTTCTTTCTCTTTCCTATCTTCTACCTTCTTCGCCTTGATCTTTCACTTCTTTTCCCTCTTCTTACCTTTCATCTTTCTCTCTCTTATCTCTTACCATTTCTCCCTTCTCTCTCATCTCTCAAAATTCACTCTTTTCCTTCCCCCATAGGCCTCTCCAGCATCAACTAGGCCCATAGCTGATTCCCAAACCCAGTCTATCTTAGGCCTATCTCTTCCCTAAAAAAATACATGCCTTGAAAAACACAAACGCCGCATCTTGGTTCTACCAAAGAGATCATTGCTGTATATGCTAAGACAGCAAGATCTTCTTGAAGAATTAGGCACATCTGGGTATCTTTATGTGTAGACGTTTCGCCAGTGGCTGGGGAAACGTCTACAATTAAAAATACCCAGATGCTGAACATGTATCTCATTCTGCATCTAGATGGATCAGTGAGCAGAGGCAGCGAAGAGAGGAAGCAAGCAGAGGCAGCGAAGAGAGGAAACAATGAGAGGCAGCGAAGAGAGTAAACAAGCAGAGGCAATAATGAACTCTAGTCAAAATATTTTAATTTTAATGGTAATCGGAAAACAGTCCGAAAAAAAAATCGTAAATTATCGACATTGAATACCATTCGTGTAGAATATCTTCTTGAAAATCACGAGAGAGTCCCAAGAAGCATTTTCTTGTACTTCTTGTTAGGCACGGTAATCAAGACTCAGCGTCTTGGGGGAGACACCTAACAAGATTTAACTCTTCTTCATTAAGAAGACGACAAACAGCGACGTGGAACTCATAATCTCTCAGCGGAGTGAGTCTTGAAGACGGTCCTTGAGCGCCCCAGAGCTCTGAGCTCCGCTCAATGAGCCGGACGCGCTCTTTAAGTCTAGAGCAGGTGAGCTCTGTGCTCAGCTCTCCCGGCCTTCCGTGAACGTATGAGCTAATTTGCAAATTCTACCGAATTGCAAGAAATTAAGTGGCTCTCCAAGGCGCACTGCATTTTGCAGCACCTGCAGACGCTGCAGCAGCTGGGAGCATCTTACAGCACCTGCAGAAAACGACGCTTCTGTAGGGAACATCTTGTAGCACCTGCAGCAGACGACACTGCTGTAGGGAACACCTTGCAGCACCTGCAGCATACACTGCTGCTGTTGCAAGGCGTCCTTCTTTTGGTGCATGTGACAAGTAGAGCTGGAACACCCCTCACTGCATTTCAGGTCACTGTAACTCCCTGTAGTTCAGTATTCTCTCTGTATTCGACTCTTGGAGGTCTGCTGATGGTTGGGTCTGCTGCTGGGGCAGTCTGATCAAACAGAAGGGGGTTGGGGCGGTTTATCGATCATATTAGGGTAATCTTTCCAGGCAGTCACACTCTTTTAGCCGGACTTCTACTGTTACTGCTGGTGCTTCTGCGGTTTCTGCTGCTGGTGCTACTACTATGAGTGTTCGTGGTGGGGCTGCTACTGGTGCTACTGTTGCTACTGGCATTGCTGCTGCTATACTGCTGCTACTGGCATTGCTGCTGCAATGCCAGTAATTCCCATCAGTCTCGTCTTTTCTTGTCTCGTGTGAGGCCGGGTAAGGTGTCTTGTGTGAGGCCGGGTAAGGTGTCTTGTGTGAGGCCGGGCAAGGTGTCTTGTGTGAGGCTGGGCAAGGTGTCTCGTGTGAGGCTGGGCAAGGTGTCTTGTGTGAGGCTGGCAAGGTGTCTTGTGAGGCTCGGCAAGGTGTCTTGTGTGAGGCTGGGCAGGTGTCTTGTGTGAGGCAAGGTGTCTTGTGTGAGGCTGGGCAAGGTGTCTCGTGTGAGGCTGGGCAAGGTGTCTTGTGTGAGGCCGGGCAAGGTGTCTTGTGTGAGGCTGGGCAAGGTGTCTGTGTGAGGCTGGGCAAGGTGTCTTGTGTGAGGCTGGGCAAGGTGTCTTGTGTGAGGCTGGGCAAGGTGTCTTGTGTGAGGCTCGGCAAGGTGTCTTGTGTGAGGCTGGGCAAGGTATCTCGTGTGAGGCTGGGCAAGGTGTCTTGTGTGAGGCTGGGCAAGGTGTCTTGTGTGAGGCCGGGCAAGGTGTCTTGTGTGAGGCTGGGCAAGGTGTCTCGTGTGAGGCTGGGCAAGGTGTCTTGTGTGAGGCCGGGCAAGGTGTCTTGTGTGAGGCTGGGCAAGGTGTCTTGTGTGAGGCTGGGCAAGGTGTCTTGTGTGAGGCTGGGCAAGGTGTCTTGTGTGAGGCCGGGCAAGGTGTCTTGTGTGAGGCTGGGCAAGGTGTCTCGTGTGAGGCTGGGCAAGGTGTCTTGTGTGAGGCTGGGCAAGGTGTCTTGTGTGAGGCCGGGCAAGGTGTCTTGTGTGAGGCTGGGCAAGGTGTCTCGTGTGAGGCTGGGCAAGGTGTCTTGTGTGAGGCCGGGCAAGGTGTCTTGTGTGAGGCTGGGCAAGGTGTCTTGTGTGAGGCTGGGCAAGGTGTCTTGTGTGAGGCTGGGCAAGGTGTCTTGTGTGAGGCTGGGCAAGGTGTCTTGTGTGAGGCTCGGCAAGGTGTCTTGTGTGAGGCTGGGCAAGGTATCTCGTGTGAGGCTGGGCAAGGTGTCTTGTGTGAGGCTGGGCAAGGTGTCTTGTGTGAGGCCGGGCAAGGTGTCTTGTGTGAGGCTGGGCAAGGTGTCTCGTGTGAGGCTGGGCAAGGTGTCTTGTGTGAGGCCAGGCAAGGTGTCTTGTGTGAGGCTGGGCAAGGTGTCTTGTGTGAGGCTGGGCAAGGTGTCTTGTGTGAGGCTGGGCAAGGTGTCTGTGTGAGGCTGGGCAAGGTGTCTTGTGTGAGGCTGGGCAAGGTGTCTCGTGTGAGGCTGGGCAAGGTGTCTTGTGTGAGGCTGGGCAAGGTGTCTTGTGTGAGGCCGGGCAAGGTGTCTTGTGTGAGGCTGGGCAAGGTGTCTCGTGTGAGGCTGGGCAAGGTGTCTGTGTGAGGCTGGGCAAGGTGTCTTGTGTGAGGCCGGGCAAGGTGTCTTGTGTGAGGCTGGGCAAGGTGTCTCGTGTGAGGCTGGGCAAGGTGTCTTGTGTGAGGATGGGCAAGGTGTCTCGTGTGAGGCTGGGCAAGGTGTCTTGTGTGAGGCTGGGCAAGGTGTCTTGTGTGAGGCTGGGCAAGGTGTCTTGTGTGAGGCTGGGCAAGGTGTCTTGTGTGAGGCTGGGCAAGATGTTCTTAAACTTAAACAGATCAAGAATAGAAGACGTCTGTGTGATGATGCTAACTTCCATATTCTTCCTGAGTATAAACCTTCCCCAAGAAGAAGAAAAAAGAAGAAAAAAGAACAGCTACATATTACAGCAGCTGCACATCACAGCAGCTGCACATCACAGCAGCTGCACTCACAGCAGCTGCACGTCACACACTGCACATCAGCAGTTCACGTCACAGCAACTGCACATCAAGCAGCTGCACTCACAGCAGCTGCACATCACAGCAGCTGCACGTCACAGCAGCTAGCACATCACAGCAGCTGCACATCACAGCAGCTGCACGTCAAAGCAGCTGCACATCACAGCAGCTGCACGTCACAGCAGCTGCACATCACAGCAGCTAGCACATCACAGCAGCTAGCACATCACAACAGCTAGCACATCACAGCAGCTGCACATCACAACAGCTAGCACATCACAACAGCTGCACATCACAGTTATCCAGCGTGGATGAATCTCGTCCCATCCCCCCTATCGTATTTCCTTGATTTCGAAGTTCAACCAGCGACATTAATCCCTCGGAATACGACTTTGAATTTGGGAGCACGTATTGCACTCTCTCTCTCTCTCTCTCTCTCTCTCTCTCTCTCTCTCTCTCTCTCTCTCTCTTCTCTCTCTCTCTCTCTCTCTCTCTCTATGCGTAGTAAAACAATAATTTCGAGCAGCTGGAGAAATAAACTGCGTCAGTTTATTAAACGCGCTGAGAATCGTTTATTTTACTGCATCTTTGAAGATATATTTTCAAGGAGCTACGATACTGCACTCTCCGCCCTGACGCCCTGACGCCCTGACGCCCGCCCGGGCGGTCACTGTGTGTTAAGGCACCTCTCCAAAGGTGGGAAATGTGTATTAGGCACCTGTAGAAAAGTGGGAAATGCGTGTTAGGCACTTGTAGAAAGTGGGCAATGC
>WNWK01008201.1:0-35000 GCA_009830355.1 Cherax destructor | reverse complement strand
TAATAATAATAATAATAATAATAATAATATAATAAATAATAATAATAATAATAATAATAATAACTACCACTACTACTATAAATAATAATAATAATAATAATAATAATAATAATAATAATAATGTAATAATAATAATAATAATTAAAATAATAATTATAACTATAGTAATAATAATAATAATAATAATAACAACTATACTACCACTACTACTATAAATAATAATAATAATAATAATAATAATAATAATAATAATAATAATAATAATAATAATAATAATTAAAATAATAATTATAACTATAATAATAATAATAATAATAATAATAATAATAATAATAATAATAATAATAATAATAATAATAATAATAATAATAATAATAACAACTATACTACCACTACTACTACAAATAATAATAATAATATTAATAATAATTAATATAATAATTATAGCTATAATAATAATAATAATAATAATAATAATAATAATAATAACAGCATAAAGGATGAAGCCTGCTAACGGTCTGTTGTGGGCAACTGTTGCCTTAGTTAATACATTTGACATTTGCCGTCTTGATCTCCAATTGGTCCTGGACTCTCAATGGCTTCCCGGAGCGTCCTGGCCTCTGATTGGTAGACCGGACAGGCAAGGCTCCTCATTGGTCTTTGATGAAGGAAGGGGGAACACATCTGGTCTTGCTATTTGACGAGCCTGACAGACTAGCTTGTTACTCAGAGTGTTATTGGGCTGGCGACTCGAACCACTGTTCTCTAATTGATGCTCTAGGAGCACTGAGGTGAGCCTGATCCCGTTTAAGAGCCGATATAATCGCGTATGTTAATCGAAACGTTTCTGGCTTGTCGGTGCTCGAAAAATGTGCGAAACGAAGTAGTTCACACACGGGATACGATACACACATACACATTCACTTGTATATCTGCTGAAGAGGATCCCAAAAGGGGTTTGAAACCCATTTGAGAGTTCAAAATAGGAATCTTAAGAAAACTCTTCTAGCAGCTAGGATCTGCTAGATAGATTTTCTAGCTTCTAGACATTCTTCTAATGTTAGTTGGAAGAATTCTTATCGAGTAAATGATGGGCCTGCTAGATCATTTTCTAGCTAGGATTCCCACACTTAGAATGACCCTAAAGGCAGGCTCCGGACTTCTTCCTTGAATTCTACACTCAGAAGCTCCCAGGGCTACTGTCTTGAATTCTACACCCACGACACACTACCCAGGGCTCTTTTCACAAATTCTACACTCAGAGGCTCACAGAGCTCCCCAAAGCTCTTTGGCTCGTGTGTTGAGCTCCCTTGGGGGAATAGGCAGACTCTCCAAGACGACAGGATGGTAATTCACACCTGTGTTGCTAGTCAACCATGCAACAACAACTGCAACAACAACACCTGCTTCTTGTGTTTTCGAAGTGCATGACTCAGACATGAACTTCGATATGGGAAAGACATCATTCAGACTAACCACACTGGCTTAATTTTGGTGGTCTGAACCTCTACTGTTCTCCGTGTCTATGCTTCAATTCACTCGTTTGTAACTGTTTGAAACCCTGGCGGATTTATTATTGATTGTTGAGCTTGCTCATTTATTTGTTATTGCTTCTGGAGCCCTTCCACACGTTGTCTTATCCACATTCTCTCTCTTTTCTATTTTCTACAGAAAATTTTGTTAGTTAAAACAATTTTCTTGTTTTGTCTCCTTTGTTAAAACAGACGATGAAATCTTTTCTTGCTGGTTTAAAAGCCCTGCAAATTTGCGTTTTGACTCGTTAATCCCCGGCTCATCTGCTTTTGTTCGTTATATCGCCGATGGATCTATTGTTGTCTTGTATGAGGGAAGCAAGACAAGACCAGTTCCACGACAAGGACGTATATATATATATATATATATATATATATATATATATATATATATATATATATATATATATATATATATATATATATATATATATATATATAGAGTGTAGAGAGCTCATGTAGAAATTATCAGCATTAATATTATTATTATTATTATTAGCCTCCTTTTGTTTCTCTTGCATTTTCTTCTCTCCTTCCTCCTTCTACCCCCTCTTGCTTTTCTTCCCTCCCCCTAATGGTGTAGGTCACCCCAATTCCTTCATATTTGATAAGGGTGAGCACGAAGTGGCGAGATATATCATGTGTTAGTGTGTGGCCTTCACCCATGTTGGGAATGAACTGAGAAAGAAGGAAGGAAGGGAAGGAGGGAGGGAGGGAGAATGAGTGTAAAAACGAGAAAATGAATTAATGAATGAATATAAATAGGAGGAAGGAAGGAAGGAAGGAAGGAAGGAAGGAAGTTGGGAAAGAATGAAGTTGGGAGGGAAGGAAGTTGGGAAGGAAGGAAAGATGGAAAGAAGAAATGGAGAAATTAAGGAGGGAAAGAAAGAAGGGATTACAGAAGGAAGGAACGAAGGAAGTAAGTGATTAAGGAAAAAGGGAAGGAAAGAATTAAAGAAAGAAGAATGTAAGTGATTAAGAATAGAAGGAAGGAAGGAATTAAGAAAAGAATGAAGTAATTAAGTAAAGAAAGAAGGAAGAAATTATGGGAAGAAGGAAGTAAATAAGGAAAGAAGGAAGGAAGGAAAGAAGTAAATAATAAAGAAGGAAGGCAGAAATTACAGAAAGAAGGAAGGAAGGAAGGAAAGAATTAAGGAAAGAAGGAAGTAAATAGTCAATAAAAGAAGAAAATAAGGAAGGAAAAAAAGGAAGAAAGAAAGAAATCAATGAAATAATAAAGTAAGGAAGGAATTAACCATTGAAACTAACGAATGAATGAATGTAGGAAGGAAGAGAAGAGCGCCGGAATGAACTAGAGAAAACTAAGGAAGCGAGGGAGGGCATTCAGTGAGGCTGTGTAAATTGTACACAGCCTCCTGTTGAACAATCTCTGCTCTTCATTACTCCGCCTTTGTATTCCCGCTGATTACATTTGCATTAGGCACCTTTGTGTGGGGGGTCGTGTAAGGCGTCTTTCTTTACGACCATCCACCAGCAATAATGTCAGCTGACTTGTAGCTACGTAACTCTCTCTTCTCTCTCTTCTCTCTCTCTCTCTCTCTCTCTCTCTCTTCTCTCTCTCTCTCTTCTCTCTCTCTCTCTCTCTCTCTCTCTCTCTCTCTCTCTCTCTCTCTCTCTCTCTTCTCTCTCTCTCTCTCTCTCTCTCTCTCTCTCTCTCTCTCTCTCTCTCTCTCTCTCTGAAGCTCTCTGAAGCTCTCAGTACCATAGCTGGAACAATTCACAACACAATACACTGGATGCAACAATTCACAACACACAATACACTGGCTGCAACAATTCACAACACACAATGTCGTCTCTTCAACGAGGTGGCTTGATGCTGGTGAGGGCTCTTGATCCACGGAACTGGAGCTAGGTGCTTCCATATTGGATCAAGCCTCATTACTGTGCATTCTCCAGGCACTTAATCACCCCTACTGTTTTAGCGCCTGCCCCTGAATAACGTGATGATGATCGTAATAATAATAATAATAATAATAATAACACAACGAGCAGTATAAGAAGAACAACAACAACACTCTCAAATGGATTATTATTAATTATTATTATTATTGATCATCACCATTATTATCATAATCACAATCATCATCATCATCATAATAATAATAATAATCATTATCATAATCATCATCATCATAATAATAATAATAATAATAATAATAATAATAATAATAATAATAATAATAATAATAATCACAGTCATCAACATCATCATGATCATCATAATAATAATAATAATAATAATAATAATAATCATAATAATAATAATAATAAATCATAATATATACATATAATCATCACATCTCATCATCATCATATATCATCACAACTAATCAATCAATACATCACAGTCTTGTCATCACACTCACGCAACAATATCGGTCACAACTTCCGGTTATATTATTTTCCGCAATGAAATTTGAATCAGCCGGTAATTACCAGCACGTTTAATTACCTTCCCCCCTCCCACCCTCTCCCTCCCCCCTCCTCCTCCCTCCCCCTCCGGTCCTTCCCCCAGAGCAATATGATGCATAATGAGCCAGGTGTCATTTGCTGGGAGGCGAGGGGGGAGGGGGAAGAGGAGGGAGAAGGGGAGGGGAAAGGGGAGGGGGAAGAGGATGGGGAGGGGCAAGAGAGAGGGGAAAGAGGGCATGATGTTTAATTTTATCACGCCGTAATTTTTTCCCCCTCTCCTCCTTATCCTCCTCTTCCTCCTCCTCCTCCTTCTCCTCCTCCTCTTCCTCCTCCTCCCTTCCTCCTCCTCTCCTCCTCCTCCTCCTCCTCCTCTTCCTCCTCCTCCCTTCTCCTCCTCCTCTTCCTCCTCCTCCTTCTCCTCCTCCTCTTCCTCCTCCTTCTTCTCCTCCTCTTCCTCCTCCTCCTTCTTCTCCTCCTCCTTCTCAACACTGATATCAATAACAAGGTAACGTTATTTTACGAAAATTATTATTATTATTATTATTATTATTATTATTATAATTTTGCCTAATTTTCCGAGCTGAGTATTTTTTTCCAGAATTTCTGTCACAGGTTTGAGCACTTCCTGATGTTGGGTGTGTGTGTCTTACAGCTACGTTTCGCTCTCCAGTAGCTTCGTCAAGCTCGACAGGGGTCCTAGGGAGCGAAACGAAGCTGTAAGAAACGTCTGGATCTATTAGGCGGAAGAATACAGATGTTATGTATATGTCAATCTTTTACCGTGAGAAGGAAAAAAGGCATTTTCTTCATCGTCAGAAGCTTTTTACTTCCCTCAAGACAGGTGTCTTGATGCCGGTGGCGGGCTCTTGATGCTACGAACTGGAGCTTCCTTTGGCTTCCTCGGTTGGAACCCGGCTGCCATCGATTCCCAAGGCGCTGTGTCACTCTCTTGTTTTGCCAGGGTTCAGTGTGCAGGCTTCTTCATCTTATCTAAGGCTTCAGGCTTCTTCATATTTTCCAATGCTTGAGACATCTTCACATTCTCTAAGGTTTCAGCATTCTCATATTCTTTAATGCTTCAGGCTTCTTCATATTCTCTAAATTTTCAGGCTTCTTCATATTCTTTAAGGTTTCAGGCTTCTTCATATTCTCTAAGGCTTCTCGCGTCTCCATTTCCCTGGGTCTCCGAGGCTTCTTCCTTCGAAAATGAAAAACTGGGCCTCGAGTATGAAAAAACTATTGAACCCGGCCACAGAAATACCCGAGGTTCATTCCTGAAGAGGAAAAATAAATCAGAAGCCGAGAGACGTACCCTTCTCTGGACCCTCAGTCACTCACTCCATTAATTCTGAAAGAGGAAAGCCGGGTGTGGGAGCCTGGCTGGATTGGTCAGTGGGGTGCGGCGGCTGAATTTCGTAAGGTGTGTGTGTGTGTGTGTGTGTGGAACGGGTGAATGAGAGGAATGTGTGTTAGAGAGAATGGATGACTGATGGGTGGATGAGTGAGAATGCATACCAGCCGCTTCCACCCCATCCATCCAAACTCGTCATCCAGAGAGTATATTTACACCCGTCACTGACACAGCAGGGGAGGGACACGCAGCAGTGGGGGACACGTAGCAGTGGGGGACATACAGGCAGACATAAATGTGGGTGAGCTCTGCAAGCCAGCAAGCTAAGTGTACAAGCCTGGCTTCTCCTCCTCGCTAGACACCAGAGTGATGAGCCGACTGAGTTTTCGTCTTATTCCCGACGTTCTCTAAGCGCCATGGTAAATACCCAGACCCATTCTAAAATTCTGGACAGAGTTTTTGCGAGTTTTTGTATTTTTATAGTGAGGAGGAATGAAAGTACTTTGAATGTGTGTATATAATATATATATATATATATATATATATATATATATATATATATATATATATATATATATATATATATATATATATATATATATATACAGGACTCTTGATGCAAGGAATTGGAGCTACCCTACCCTTTCTTGAATTAAACATGATTACTGCCCATTTCCCAGGCGCTGTATGTCTCCTCATTGATGATGATAATAATAATAATAATAATAATAATAATAAAGAAATAATTAGGGTGAAGTAGAGAGAGAAACCATTGTGCTGGCGTCCAGTACAAAGAGATACTAAAGTGTGGTTATGGTTGCGTTTAGTTTTACACGTTCTTCTGGGAACATTGTAACTACTGTGCAGGTTCCACCTGGTTTCTTCTCTCTCTCTCTCTCTCTCTCTCTCTCTCTCTCTCTCTCTCTCTCTCTCTCTCTCTCTCTCTCTCTTCCGACCATTACCACACTGACCGCCGCCCACTTGCTCCCACTCGATACAATCTTTCTTTCTTAGCTATTCTTCCTTTCCCCAATCTTCCAGAGCTGCAACCAAATCTTGGAGAAATCTTTCTTTCACTGACGCGCAGTGCTCGGTCAGGCCTTCACTCGCGGCTCCTGGGCTAGCAAGGGGCTGGGATTTTAGCTAGGACCCGCCTAGTCGGGAGTTTTTCTTGCCTAGGATGGGATAGATTGAGGCTTCGCCTCTCTTGTATCTTCTCCCTTCATTCCATTTAAACTTTTCTCTTCCTTAAATTCATTTTTTTCACCTCATCATTCCACCAATCGTTCCTTTTCTCTCGAGCACCCTCCCGCCTGCACTCCAGCACTCATTAATCCACTTTACACCTCTATGACTTATTTACCAGCATTCTAACCTTCTATTCTTCTAACAAATGATCGTGACTTTCACTCTGTCTTCTAATTTGCATGCTTTCACTTCTCCTTTCTCCACTGACATCATTCTCCTTGTATTTACCTTCCTCTTATCACTACCACTATATGGCTAAGACTCGCGTCAGGAAACACTTGTCCTCTTTCTTGACAAACCTTACCTATCCTAACTGCCACCACTCACTAATTCTCAGACGTTCCGCTCACCCTTCTAAATCCATGTTCATCCAAGAGCTTAGGCCATCCAGCGATTTATCTGCTGACGCATAGTTTGGTCTTGACGAAGCCCCACGTTGAGCTCGTGGCTTGATGGCGCTCTACACAGAGCGATCACTTAATAAAGAACAAAAAGGCACAATACCGTGACTGGAACAGTACACAAATAACCCGCACATAGAAAAGAGGAACTTACGACGACTTGGACCATTTACGAGTCAAAATAACACAAAAGAGTGAGGGAGCCAGTACATATAGGCGAGGGGGACAGGGACGGGACAGAGAGAGGAAGAAAAAGAAGTAGTGGTAATGCTGGTAGTGGGAGTAGAGTAGAGGGAGTAGTTTTTGAGACACAAGAATAGAAAAGGGAGTGAAGGGAGGCAATAGTAGTGGTAGTAGCAATAGTAGTAGTAATGGAATAGTAGTAGTAGTAGTAGTAGTAGTAGTAGAAGTGATTTAATGAAACTGTTTATTGATCTCTTTTCCTTTTAATTCATTAGAAAAATTGTATACATTTGCAGCGTGCTGCTGCCCTGTTGTCTATGGCTGTTACATAGTGGGAACACCCACAGTGTTCTGCTACACTGTACCGATCAGTACACAGTGGGAATGAAAGCTATGTTTCCACTGTCATATTATGTCATACAGGAAGCATAACTCAGACACTGTTAAGATCTGAAGACATGAAATGAGAATTGATAAAGCTGTACACAGATAAAGCTCTACACAGAGAGGTGATTTGATAAAGCTTTACCCATAGCGATGATTAGATAAAGCTCTACACACGGCGATCATTAGCTAAAGTTGTTTACAGAGAGGAAACACTTGCTCTGCTATATATTTCATGGCCCTCATAGAACAGCAGAGTGCCAAGGCTTCACAGACTTCCATCTTTCTTCTATTCGAGACATTCTTCTTGCATTAACACTCCTCCCTCCCTCTTCTATTCCCAGGCACCTCTGGGACCTTCAAAATTTCTTACGTATATTTCCAAACTGCATTTTAAACACCACAGTTGTAATTGAATGTAAATATTTAGATCCCTCGTCTTGAGTTCCCACAACTGTTCGGTGAACAATGCTCTCCATCTCTCCCATTAGGCATCGTTCACTGAGATACACACTGCGACTCCTCCTACTCTGTGTAACTCGTCCCCGACTCTCATTTTAACTTTCTTTCGCCATTTTTTCTAAATTTATCAGATGTTTCTCACATACTCCGTGCAAGTGCAGCCATTTTACCGAGAGGGATAACACAGACGCACAAAAAAAAGAGTGTTAAATACCTTGTTCCTGTTCATCTAATCCCCTTCTACGTCAGGTATACATAGGGAAGGAGGGTTCTAACCCGCTTAACCAAAGTGAACTAGAGAGAAAAAAAGGAGCATTAGAGATATGTGGACTGTTATGAGGCGCAGAGAGGAGAGGGGGGGGGGATATAAATATGTGTACAATGACTGGTGGTGAATGTTCATGAGACAGACAGGAAGGGCCACCACTTACGACAGAGTGCAAAACTTTTAACAAGTTTCCGTTACACACACACACACACACACACACACGGGTATCACAGTAAGATCACAACACAGTCGACCACTGACCACACATTCACACTTCTAAGGGCTGACCTTTGACCCTGGCAGAATTGACCTTTAAGTCTCGAAATCACAGCTGAATAACTCAACTGTTGAATGATACAACAGTTGAATTATACAGCTGTTAGACTGCTCTAACTTCTCTACTTTCTTGTATGTTGTATGATGTATTCTTGTATATTGTTTTGATATATTCTTGTATCTTCTATGATGTATTGTTGAATACTGTAAGATGTATACTTGTATGTTGCATGAAGCATTGTTGTATATTGAAAGATGTTATGCTGAATATTGCAAGATGTATTGTTGTATATTGTATGTTGTATTCTTGTATACCATACTGATGTACTGATGTATATTGCAAAATGTATTGCTGTATATTATAAGATGTATTCTTGTAAATTGTATTGATGTATTCTTGTATATTGTAAAATGCAGTCTTGTTTATTGTATTGATGTATTGTTGTATACTGTATATCGTACACTGAAAGAGGTATAACAGTTCTTTGTAAACATTCTTAATTATCATAGATTAAAATTCACTGCCTCAGACACCTGTGAACTTTAATTATTTCTTAACGCAGAAAAGAAATTACTTTTAGCTGAATTTCCCAGTGCTAAACAATGTATTTCAGAACTTCAGAAGCTTTATGTTTGAACTTCAGCGAGACGCAGACTTTATGCAGGGTTTGCAAGAAGCTTTTTCTTCAGTAGTACTGATGATGGGAACTGAAATCTCCGAAATTCCGAATAAAGAGGCTAACTAGCCTTGATGTAATGATTCTCTACAAACAATTTTTTTCTAATATATATATATATATATATATATATATATATATATATATATATATATATATATATATATATATATATATATATATATATATCAAATATTATCTACATATTAACGAAACATTTTTAACACATCAGAGGATCACACCTGGCAAATTCTAGCTGCGTCCTGAATTCCGTTACCGAGGTGAGATAATTCAGCCAATATGATAATGATTTTCTGAGTGGGCGTAAATTTGCATACCTCTGACTGGCAATAATAACATTTTAAGAGAAGATGAAACGAAGCTGGTAATTTCAAAAGTATTTTAAACATTCATGTAGATTTTTTTTACAGAAAAAAGCAGTGATATGTATAGAACACAGCGTCGCTATGCTGTTTACGTACGTTCACGTACCTGAACGTACGTTCACGTACGTATGGCAGAGGAGGACCAGAGGGTTAGAGAGGAGACCAGAGTCACCTCTGTAAGATCACGTTCAGTTCCGTAGTCGCTGAGCAAGGTCACCTCTGTAAGGTCACGCTCACTTCCGTAGTCGCTGAGCAAGGTCACCTCTGTAAGGTCACGCTCACTTCCGTAGTCGCTGAGCAAGGTCACCTCTATAGGGTCACGTTCACCTCACTGGTTTCTCTGGTTCTCACTTCTTAAAGGTCCCTTGGATAAGCTTAGAGTAACTGTCGCTTCTCTGTTACAGACAGTGCCTTACTACAGTGCTTCCGTAATAATCTCGTATAAAACGAACATTATTATCTCGTCTAGAGGTCATCTTACTGAGGTAAAGAAATCTTTATAGTTTCTGCTTGTTTTATTAACTGTATTAATAATCACTTAAGGTTTCTATTATGAATTAAATAATTCAATCTTTAAAACAGAACTTCTCATATCGTAATCATTAATCTTATTATTATATCACTGTAATACGTTAAAGATTTACAACCAGCTCTAGACAGAGTTTCTAGAGTCAATCATCAATAAGCACATACACAGGCGTTTTACAAACTTAAAAGCCACACCGACGCAAATAACAGAGTTCTTCCTTGGGGACCATTCTATAATAATCCCTTTTCCAGATCAGAGTCTATAAACGACGTAAAACTTAGACTCGTTCACTTATTCTTATTTTTCTCAAGAGTGTCTCCACCGCCTTCTCAGACCGAGATATACCCTAGTAAAGGACTTCCAAATTTCCTGGTAACTTCTGGGGAAGTGTAACTTGACTTAAAGCTAAATTCTCCACTACAGCCTTCCTCGACCAGTGGTAGGTATGTACTACTCTAGGTCAGGTTTTATACTACTCTAGGTCAGGGTTTATACTACTCTAGGTCAGGGTTTATACTACTCTAGGTCAGGGTTTATACTACTCTAGGTCAGGGTTTATACTACTCTAGGTCAGGTTTATACTACTCTAGGTCAGGGTTTAACACCAGACTTCAGCTGGGTCTGAGCGGGGGCTGAGTATCTCGAATTGCCCCCTGGTGCTTCACCTCGTCGCACCAACAGTTTAGAACACTAAAACATACTACCTATGTACATAGCTAAACAATTTATGGCCAGATGATATTATAAAGCTGAGTAAATTCATTTTTGCTATTAATGAAGATACTCCGTAATATAATATTAAGTGAAAAAGTCAAAATAACACGTATAAATATATCGTCTCTTTCTTAAAATGAGCAAATTGCGTAACATTATCTTACACTCTGTTCCTTACGCACGTTCTATTAGACGACGTTCGTGCCCAAAACTATATATATATATATATATATATATATATATATATATGAGATAAGATCACGGTAAACAGGTGATATCACAATATGCAGAACAACCAATGTGAAAAACAGTGAAATTTCAAGCGTTTTAGTGATTTCTCACATAATCAAGGAACTATATAGTTCTACATAGTTTCTTGATAATGTGAGAAATCACGAATGCGCTTGGAATGTTCACTATTTTTTCACAGTGGTTATTCTGCATATATATATATATATATATATATATATATATATATATATATATATTATATATATATATATATATATATATATATATATATATATATATATTTCCCCAGCAGTGAGGGAGAAAGGAAAAAGAAAGAAAGAAAGAAGAGGGTAAAAATGAGAAAACAATCTCTCTTTCTCTCTCTCTCTCTCTCTCTCTCTCTCTCTCTCTTTCTCTTTTCTTTTTTTCTGATTCTTTTTAGGTTGCCTCCTGCTTCCTGTGACTGCCTCTTGCTGCCTCACCCTCAGCAACACCTGAGGTAATTCCAAACCATTTGGCCGGCCGCCCGAAATGGAGTCGGAACATTTCACTGCCTTCAGGAGGATCTGAACCTCCAGGCTTCTGAAGTAAACCCAGGGAGAACCTTTGGTGTATATTCCAGCAGGAGAGAGTTAATACTGTTGCCTTCGTGCTGACACACACACACATACACACACACACACCACACACACTACAACACACACATACACATACACACACATTCACACACACACACTACAACAAACACATACACACACATACACACACACACACATACACACACACACACTACAACAAACACATACACACACACACACACACACACACAACACACACACACACACACACACACACTACAACACACACATACACACACACACACACAACATACACATACACACACACACACACACACACAAACAACACACACAACACACTACACACACACACACACACACACACTACAACACACAACATACACACACACACTCAACACACAACTACACACACATCACTACACACACATACAACACACACACAACACACACACACACTACAACACACACACACTCACACACACACTACAACACATAACATAACACACATACACACACATACAACACACACTACATACACACACACACACATACACACACACACACACACACTACAACACACAACATACACACACACTACAACACACACACACACACACACACACTACAACACACACATACACACACACCACAACACACACACACATACACACACACATACACACACACACACACAACAACACACACACACACACTACAACAAAACACACACACACACACACACACACACACACTACAAACACACACATACACACACACACACACCACAACACACACACACAAAACACACTACACACACACACATACACACATACACACACACACACACAACACACACACATCACACACACACACACACACACACACTACACACACACACATACACACACACTACACACACACACACACACACACACACACACACACACACAACACACACACACACACACACACACACAACACACAACACAAACACACACACACAACACACACACACACACACAAAACACACAAAACACACACACACACACACACCCACACCACACACATCCACACACACACAAAACACACACAACACACACACACCACACACACCCCCACACACACACACACATCACACACACACACACACCCACAACACACACATACACACACACACTACAACACACACATACACACACACACACTTGACCACAAACAATATCCTGTACTTCTACCTATAACTGGATACTTAATCTGTTGCAATTAACAATAATGTATAATACTATGACGAGGTTTTTAAATTAAATCCTGACATCATAATTAGCAGTAATGACAGCTGTGCCTGCAGCTTATACAATGTA
Source organism: Cherax destructor (assembly GCA_009830355.1). Classification (NCBI taxonomy): domain Eukaryota; kingdom Metazoa; phylum Arthropoda; class Malacostraca; order Decapoda; family Parastacidae; genus Cherax; species Cherax destructor. The sequence goes on along the minus strand of WNWK01008201.1, from coordinate 21,962 downwards.
ATATATATAATGATGTCTAATAATACTTCACACACAATAATCACCATTGTAATGTAGCCGAGTCCATAACTGCTAATATATCCTTCATAATTAAGGTACCATTATAGGTGACTCTAAAATAGTCAGCAATAGACGTGTCTCTTAATACAGGTATAAATTCTTAAGTGTGTGTGTGTGTGTGTTGTGTGTGTGTGTGTGTGTGTGTGTGTACTCACCTGCACTCCCCTTTATGTGATTGCAGGTGTCGAGTCACAGCTTCTGGCGTGTACCCACCTATTTGTACTGATTGTATGGGTCAATTCATAGCTCCTGGCCCCGTCTCTTCGCTGGTCGCTACTAGGTCCACTCTCTCCCTTCTCCATGAGCTTTATCGAAACTCTTCTTAAAGCTGTGTATGGATCCTGCCTCCACTACATCACTCTCCAGATTATTCCACTTCCTGACAACTCTGTGACTGAAGAAATACTTCCTAACATCCCTGTGACTCATCTGAGTCTTCAACTTCCAGTTGTAACACCTTGTTGCCGTGTCCCATCTCTGGAACATTCTGTCCCTATCCACCTTGTCAATACCTCTCAGTATTTTTTATGTCCTTATCAGCCTTTGACCTCCTAGGCTGTACTCCATCTACGGTCTTCTTTGTCTTACCCCAAACTTCATGACTTTGCACTTGCTGGGGTTAAACTCCACGAGCCATTTGTAGGACCAAGCTTGCAGTCTGTCCAGGATATCCTTGCAGGCTTGCCTGATCCTCGTCCACTTGTATTCTCCTCATTAGTTTCAGATCCTCTGCGAAAAGGGACACCTGTAAATCTATCCCTTCTGTCATGTCATTCACACGGACCTAGGACTGACCCTTGTGGAACCCCACTCAACACAGCACCCACTCTGACACCTCATCACGTACCAGCACACGTTGTTTCCTTCCTGTCAGGTATTCCACGATCCATTGCAGTACTTTCCCTGCTATTGCTGCTGCTTCTCTAGTTTTTCAACCAGTCTCTTTTGTGGTACTTCGTCAAAAGTCTTCTTACAGTCCAAGAAAATGAAGTCTATCCCTCTCTATCCAGTAGGTTTGTGATGCAGGATTTCCCTTCCCTGAAGCAGTGCTGGTTGTCATGTATGAGCCCGTGAGTGCGTGTGTGTGCATGTGAGTGCGTGTGAGTGCGTGTGTGTGTGTGGGTTTGGGAGTGATCTGCATGATATCCTCCGAGAAGGTGGGGAGAAACCAGAGATTTATGGAAGATATTAATTACAACCTGCCGGGGAGTCTGCCAAGGAAGATCCACACACACACATCGTCGTCGCCTGCCAATGGAGCCATGAGTCCTTGGCTCCATGCCCAAGCTGAGGTCAGGTCGTGGGGGCACGCAGCTGCAGGTCGGGCAGCTGGCCCAGCTAAAAGCTTTCTTCCCTGAAGCTAAAACAATCAGTTTACATTGCAACCTTCTCTGAGACAATCCATTGTGTTTACATCAATGGATAAGAGCAATATAATTTACGCCAACCACCATCCACGTCACGGAGTTGCTGACGAGTAAGTCTTTGCTGGGACGAAGATGCCAGCGAGCGTTTCTGACAGCGAATATTCCAGCCAACGATAAACGTTACCAGCCAACAATCCTGCCAGTCAACAACATTAAAGTTATGAAAAAAAAAGAGAATCAGATATTAGGATCTCCCGGGACGTGTTAACCCAAGTTGATTCTAATCCTCTTTGTAGCCTCTAAGTGGTAGTCAGTGTCTAACTTAGAATCCTAGTGTAATCTGCTCTCTCTCTCTCTCTCTCTCTCTCTCTCTCTCTCTCTCTCTCTCTCTCTCTCTCTCTTTCTCCCCTCCCTCTCTCTCTCTCTTCTTTCTCTTTCTACTTTCTCTCATAATATTGTTACTACCACCACCACGTCTGCTAAAACTGCACTACTGCTACTACTACTGCTACTAATACTACCCACCATTATAACTACTAATACACACTGCTACTATTACTACCACCACCACTACTACTACTACTACTACTACTACTAAATCATACTCTACAAATAACTTACACATAGTAAAATAAAAAATAATACGTATATATATATATATATATATATATATATATATATATATATATATATATATATATATATATATATATATATATATATATATAAATCTGATAAAATCACTAAAAACTTTAAGTCAAGAATCCATGCACAGATATTTTCATAGTTTCATTACTCTCGTTTTATCTCGGTTCTCCAACACTTCCTTTCTCCCTACCCCCTTCGTCTCCTTGTCTTAATTCACTTAGTCTTGACTCCGCATGCTATCACTTAATTACTTAATTGCCTTATCCAAGACACGAGGAGGCGCTTCTTCCTCCCATGAAGACTCTTCTCTGTTGTATATTATTGAAAAAACCAAAGCGCTGTAGATGTACGTAGCTGTTCTTGTCTGTGTACTGGTTACAGTACACAGCAGGTGGTGTGTGTGTGTGTGTGTGTGTGTGTGTGTGTGTGTGTGTGTGTGTGTGTGTGTGTGTGTGTGTGTGTGTGTGTGTGTGTGTTTTGAGAGACGCCCGGCAACCGTCAGCAACCACCAAATGGACCATTAAAAATAATTGCAACACTATTTTTTCTCCGAACGCAAGACACCTCTTCGTTCATTGCCGCTTCAGATCTCTGCAAATATCCTCTCTGCAACTCTCATTGTCGACGAAATTAAAAAAAAAAAGAGAACACATATGTATATTACGAGGTATAACTAATGAAGTTGGTCGTAGTTGTGTCTGGAGTTGTTTATAGGTAGGGGGATTATTTGGTATATATACTTTTATTAAGACGCACTGTGAATGATGTATGTTGACTGTCGTGGAGCAGAATGATGAACATTGATGATGGGGGGCAGGGGATGATAAATGTTGATCATGAGGGGAAATGATGAATGATAAATGTTAATCATGAAGGGAAATGATGAATGATTGACTGTGAAGGAGAATGATAACCATGAAGGAGCAAGAGAAAATGATAAATGCTCAGCGTAAAGGAGAATGATAAAGGTGATAGTCAGGAATACTGTCAAACATTTACAATGATTGAAAAATACTAATCATTCACCATGGAGTAGAATGAGAAACACTGACCATCAAGAAACATTCCCCTCTGAAGAGAATGCTAAACATAGACCAGTACACAGAATGAAAACCATTACCATGAAACAGAATGACTAATATAACCATGAAGGTTGGAAAACACTTGACCCTAGGAAAGGATTATGACCCTTTCCTGTGTAATAGAATGACGACCATTCTATCCCATACAGCTTCGTCCTTCAACCCTCCTTGGCATCCCTGGCCAGTATTAGATTGACACACACACCCCAGCTCTCCACCCTCGTGTAACGAAGGGTTGGTGGATGCAATGTTCACTGCCTCTACTGATCTCTGAGGTGTGGGCCTCTCCTCTCTCCTCTCTCTCTCTCTCTCTCTCTCTCTCTCTCTCTCTCTCTCTCTCTGCCATCTACAGGTCTTGCAAAGATGATAACTTTTCCACCCCATGTCTCTGTACGTGGGGTGGTAACTGGACCTGACCTCTTGCCTTCGAGGTCACTGCCTCCAAGAATTACCCGGCATAAAGATTCTGCCAAAGTGGATTTCGGAGGATGAAAAGGAGGCATAAAAAACAGCATATTCCTTGGGTGAATCAACGTTTCGCTCATTGAGAGCTTTATTATGTCATAAAACTTGATTAAAACGTCGTTAAACGCTATTTTGTATTGGCCTACCTCCCTCCCTCTCCTTCTGTCATACAGAATTTAATTTTCTATGAACTTCGACTTAAATCTCAATATTTCTACGGCATGGAATAAATCAAAATACAACGTGTGATTGCATATATGAGAAAAAAATACCACAGTGAAAATAGGAAATCAAACCAGACCGCATGTGAACCTTGTCTGTCTAACGAAACACGTTTTGTAGCGTCTAGACAAAGTCGTGGCTGAAAACACTGGAATGAGAAACCCATGATGAGTAAATGAGACATTTGGGCTTCATTTGGGACTCTTTTTTTCTGGAACCATTTCGCCAGCCAGAGGCTTCTTCAGTCCAAACCAGAGGAGAACGGTGTAAGATGAAGATTTTGAGGGACTGATTACCTCAGACTCCTCCTCATCTTCCCACCGTTCATCTCTGCTTTGGACTGAAGAAGCCAATGGCTGGAGAAACGTTTCCAGAATAAAGATTTCCAAATGTTTCAGTGATCAACTTGTCGTTTTTTAAAAACCTTTTATATAAACTCCCTCTCCTGTACCTAGAACCTATGTACTCTCCGGTACCTAGAACCTATGTACTCTCCGGTACCTAGAACCTATGTACTCTCCTGTACCTAGAACCTATGAACTCACCTATCTAGAGGAACCTACGAGTTCCTGCAGTACTGATAGAACCCTGGTACTTCCTGAGTACTAGACTAATCTTTGAGCGTTTTCAGTACCTAAAGGAACTTATGTCTTTGTTTAGCTTTAGAGGAACCTATGTCTTTTTCTAGTCCTAGAGGAACCTATGTCTTTCTCTAGTCCTAGAGGAACCTATGTCTTTCTCTAGTCCTAGAGGAACCTATGTCTTTCTCTAGTTCTAGAGGAACTAATGTCATTCTGTAGTCCGAGAGGGACCCATCAGCTTCTCCAGCATATTACAGGATCCTCCAGGGATCCAGGGATCCAGGGATCCAGGGATCCAGGGATCCAGGGATCCAGGGATCCTACAAGTGTATACAAGACCCGAGAGCACCCACTAAATTCCTACAAAGTAAGCAAGGAAAGTTGATGTATGTGCAGGACACAAACTGACTCCTCTTGTGCCCTGAAGGTGATGCAGGAAGCGTGCGTCCTGAGGGTGATGCAGGAAGCGTGCGTCCTGAGGGTGATGCAGGAAGCGTGCGTAATGAGGGTGATGCAGGAAGCGTGCGTCCTGAGGGTGATGCAGGAAGCGCTCCAGCACGAGAGGAAGGAAGGAGGAGTCGGGTAACTATACAAGCGAAGCAGAAAGAACTTGATATGTTGACAAAAGGAAGTGGCTGGAGGTGGATAAAGGCAGGGAGAGAGAGAGGTAGGATTCCGATAGTGTGTTTTTTTATATATATATATATATATATATATATATATATATATATATATATATATATAATATGTCTGCGATTAGGTAAAACTGGTCAATTAGCAAGAACTCATCTAAAATTAAGTCATTTCTAAAATTTTCTCTTGTACGTTTAAAGATATATTTTTTTTCATTTATGTTAATGTAAGAATTTATAATTTTGTACCAAGAGAAACTTTGAAAACCTACCTAACCTTATTACAAGAAGCGCAATTTAATTTAGCCTAACCCAACTAAATATATTTTAGATACGTTAACATTAATTTAATAATGAACAAACACAATGAAATATATTTTTTCGTTATGTTCAGAATGATTTTGGCGAAATTATTGCATACACAAATTTTCCCTTGTCTTATATGGCAAGGTGAGCGTTGCTATTTAAGCCAAAATCGCAAGTTTTACCTAATCGGCACGACATATATATATATATATATATATATATATATATATATATATATATATATATATATATATATATATATATATATATATATGAGAGGGTAAAGAATTTATAAAAATGCTAATTGAAAATGGTTAGGGATTCGCTGTAGTGTTAAAAGCGTGTTGATGTAGTTCTGGGGCTCCACTAAGTCACTAACTGCGTGCCAATAGCAATTCTGCAGGTGATGTCTCGCTCACGTAAATGAAAGTTGAAAACGGCAGCGAGTCAGACTTTGGGAAAGCTGTGTGTGTGTATGTGTGTGTTTGCATACACATTACACATAAAATACACACACACACACACACACACACACACACACACACACACACACCCTAATCCCTCAAATCCCACCTCCCACGTGTACCTCCCAGAAACATATTAACACTATTTAGACACTATCAACAAGCTAATAGCTGCAGCTAAATGTTTGCACTATCTGGAGAGGCGTGTATGCTAATATTTTAGCTTAATTTACATGAAAAGCTAAAAACAGCCGTATGTTAGGTTATGGAGTTTCAATCGATCTTCAAATGCTCGAAAAATGACTCATTTGCATACGAGGCTGACAGTCTCTTTGTGGGCGAGATACAAAGAGATAGAGAACTTATAATAAGCGAGACGGTTCGTATTAAGCGAGATAGCTCTTGAGAGACGATTAATAATAATAATAATAATAATAATAATATTTATAATCATAATAATAATAATAATAATAATAATAATAATTTTTACACTGGTAATTTAACTCAATTATGTATCGTGCTAATTAATTTAATTAATGTGAACTATAATCTGTAATTTTCTTTTTGGAAATTTTCGATTTTTCATAAAACTCGTTTTCAATACATGTTTTATTTAATTACCGATATATCTATAGACTTTTTTTAAGGTTGATACTAACCGATTTTTTTTTTTTTTTGCATATCGAAATTTCTATTCAAGATTATTTACTTTTAAACCGAAAGTTTTTTGTTGGTAAAAATAACTGGAATGGATTATTTGTTTAATATATTTTTTTATAATATTTTGATGTACGTTCACGTACATATGAACACATCGTACATATGTACACAAACGTACATAGGTGCACACACACACAGTTGCGTAACAAGAAGGTCAAAATAACAGATGTTAGGAACTATTTTGTAAGTTTTAGTGAGGTAAACAAAGTAGAATGAGCGTCAGGAGGTGGAAGACAACTTCACGCACATCTTCAAGAGAAGGTACGACACCATCCTGTAGGCCAGAAACCAGTACAAGCTGAACAATTTTTTGAGGATAAGAGTCAGGAGATGAGTCTCAACCCCCTTGCTACCATGGCTCGGTAAGTACACATCGGTGAGTACAAAGCGGTGAATAAAACTGAGTATACAAGTAATGAGTACACGAGAACTGAGTACATGAGAAATAAGAACACGAGAGCTGAGTACATGAGAAATGAGTACACGAAAGCTGAGTACACGAGAGCTGAGTACACGAGAACTGAGTACATGAGAAATGAGTACACGAAAGCTGAGTACACGAGAGCTGAGTACACGAGAACTGAGTACATGAGAAGTGAGTACACGAGAGCTGAGTACACGAGAGCTGAGTACACGAGAGCTGAGTACACGAGAGCTGAGTACAAGAGAACTGAGTACACGAGAGCTGAGTACACTTAGAACTGAGTACACGAGAAGGAGTACATGAGAGCTGAGTACAATAATAATAATAATAATAATAATAATAATAATAATAATAATAATAATAATAATAATTGTAATAATAATAATAATAATAATAATAATAATAATAATAATAATAATAATAATAATAATAATAATAATAATAATAATAATAATAATAATAATACTTGTGATAATAATAATAATAATAATAATTGCTCAACTCCCTCATCATATAATTAATTTCTTATTTCTTTCTGTCAGTTCCCTCTTGCGTCCCCAGTTCCTCTTTGCCCCTCTTATTATCTCCTCTCTTCCGTTTCCATCATCCTCTGTCCTCCATCTATGTTATCACTTCCTCCGTTTCTTGACCATTTCCCCCTCCCCCTCTCCTCTCTTTCTTGTACTTCCTTCCTTCCTTCCTGCTCTCACTTCATCCTGACTGGTGGAGAACAGGCGACAAGCAGCATTAGTGACCCTCGTGTAGTAGAGAGGCTTCAAACCTCATTAACCAAATGGAATGATTATTTCTTCACTCCACTCTACTCAAACTTGAGTTGGCTTCGCGCTATTGTCTATATTTTAGCTACCCTCTATTATATATATATCTTTTAGCTGCTCTCTATATTTTTGGCAAGATAGACAGCTACTAGCCACAAGAAGGAAGGAGGAAGATAGACAGCTACTAGCCACAAGAAGGAAGGAGGAAGATAGACAGCTACTAGCCACAAGAAGGAAGGAGGAAGATAGACAGCTACTAGCCACGAGAAGGAAGAAGGAAGATAGACAGCAACTAGCCACAAGAAGGAAGGAGGAAGATAGACAGCTACTAGCCACAAGAAGGAAGGAGGAAGATAGACAGCTACTAGCCACAAGAAGGAAGGAGGAAGATAGACAGCTACTAGCCACGAGAAGGAAGAAGGAAGATAGACAGCAACTAGCCACAAGAAGGAAGGAGGAAGATAGACAGCAACTAGCCACAAGAAGGAAGGAGGAAGATAGACAGCTACTAGCCACAAGAAGGAAGGAGGAAGATAGACAGCAACTAGCCACAAGAAGGAAGGAGGAAGATAGACAGCTACTAGCCACAAGAAGGAAGGAGGAAGATAGACAGCTACTAGCCACGAGAAGGAAGGAGGAAGATAGACAGCAACTAGTCACAAGAAGGAAGGAGGAAAATAGACAGCTACTAGCCACAAGAAGGAAGGAGGAAGATATACAGCTACTAGCAACGAGAAGGAAGGAGGAAGATAGACAGCAACTAGTCACAAGAAGGAAGGAGGAAGATAGACAGCTACTAGCCACAAGAAGGAAGGAGGAAGATAGACAGCTACTAGCCACAAGAAGGAAGGAGGAAGATAGACAGCAACTAGCCACAAGAAGGAAGGAGGAAGATAGACAGCTACTAGCCACAAGAAGGAAGGAGGAAGATAGACAGCTACTAGCCACAAGAAGGAAGGAGGAAGATAGGCAGCTACTAGCCACAAGAAGGAAGGAGGAAGATAGACAGCTACTAGCCACAAGAAGGAAGGAGGAAGATAGACAGCTACTAGCCACAAGAAGGAAGAAGGAAGATAGACAGCTACTAGCCACAAGAAGGAAGGAGGAAGATAGACAGCTACTAGCCACGAGAAGGAAGGAGGAAGATAGACAGCAACTAGTCACAAGAAGGAAGGAGGAAGATAGACAGCTACTAGCCACAAGAAGGAAGGAGGAAGATATACAGCTACTAGCCACGAGAAAGAAAGGAGGAAGATAGACAGCTACTAGCCACGAGAAGGAAGGGGGAAGATAGACAGCTACTAGCCACGAGAAGGAAGGAGGAAGATAGACAGCTACTAGCCACGAGAAGGAAGGAGGAAGATAGACAGCTACTAGCCACGAGAAGGAAGGAGGAAGATAGACAGCTACTAGCCACGATAAGGAAGGAGGAAGATAGACAACTACTAGCCACAAGAAGGAAGGAGGAAGATAGACAGCTACTATCCACAAGAAGGAAGGAGGAAGATAGACAGCTACTAGCCACAAGAAGGAAGGAGGAAGATAGGCAGCAACTAGCGACAAGAAGGAAGGAGGAAAATAGACAGCTACTAGCCACGAGACGGAAGGAGGAAGATAGACAGCTACTAGCCACAAGAAGGAAGGAGGAAGATAGACAGCTACTAGCCACGAGAAGGAAGGAGGAAGATAGACAACTACTAGCGACAAGAAGGAAGGAGGAAGATAGACAGCTACTATCCACAAGAAGGAAGGAGGAAGATAGACAGCTACTAGCCACGAGAAGGAAGGAGGAAGATAGACAGCTACTAGCCGCAAGAAGGAAGGAGGAAGATAGACAGCTACTAGCCGCAAGAAGGAAGGAGGAAGATAGACAGCTACTAGCCACAAGAAGGAAGGAGGAAGATAGACAGCTACTAGCCACAAGAAGGAAGGAGGAAGATAGACAGCTACTAGCCACGAGAAGGAAGGAGGAAGATAGACAGCTACTAGCCACAAGAAGGAAGGAGGAAGATAGACAGCTACTAGCCACGAGAAGGAAGGAGGAAGATAGACAGCTACTAGCCACAAGAAGGAAGGAGGAAGATAGACAGCTACTAGCCGCAAGAAGGAAGGAGGAAGATAGACAGCTACTAGCCACAAGAAGGAAGGAGGAAGATAGACAGCAACTAGCCACAAGAAGGAAGGAGGAAGATAGACAGCTACTAGCCACGAGAAGGTAGGAGGAAGATAGACAGCTACTAGCCACAAGAAGGAAGGAGGAAGATAGACAGCTACTAGCCACAAGAAGGAAGGAGGAAGATAGACAGCTACTAGCCGCAAGAAGGAAGGAGGAAGATAGACAGCTACTAGCCACAAGAAGGAAGGAGGAAGATAGACAGCTACTAGCCACAAGAAGGAAGGAGGAAGATAGACAGCTACCATCGAGAAGGAAACAGGAAGAAGATACTATCGTCCATGGATGTTGGATAGGCAACAAAGAGTTAACTACTGTCATCAAAGAAGAATAGTAAGCATGTGCTACAATACAGATAGAATCCTTAATAATATAACCCTAATTATTAAAGGTAAGGCCAAGTAAGCCAGCGGAAGGCGTCGGTCAGATGACCAAAAGCTCCACCTGTGGGTCATCATATGACTAAGACCCGCGTCAGGAAACACTTGTCCTGTTTCCTGACAAACCTTACCTAACCTAACCTAACTTTACCTAACCTAACCTAGCCTAACCTAACCTAACCTTACCTAACCTAACTTAACCTAACCTAACATAACGTAACCTAACCTAACCTTACCTAACTTAACCTAACCTAACCTAACCTAATCTTACCTAACCTAACCTAACCTACCCTAACCTAACCTAACCTTACCTAACCTAACCTAACCTAATCTAACCTAACCTAACCTAACCTAACCTAACCTGCCTAACCTAACCTAACCTACCCTACCCTAACCTAACCTAACCTAACCTAACCTAACCTAACCTAACCTAACCTAACCTAACCTAACCTAACCTTTACCTAACCTAACCTAGCCTAACCTAACCTAACCTTACCTAACCTAACTTAACCTAACCTAACATAACGTAACCTAACCTAACCTTACCTAACTTAACCTAACCTAACCTAACCTAATCTTACCTAACCTAACCTAACCTACCTAACCTAACCTAACCTTACCTAACCTAACCTAACCTAACCTAACCTAACCTAACCTAACCTAACCTTACCTAACCTAACCTAACCTACCTACCTAACCTAACCTAACCTAACCTAACCTAACATAACCTAACCTAACCTAACCTAACCTAAACTAACCTAACCTAACCTAACCGATAGTTAATCCCTTTTCCATCCCTACGCCTTTCTTCCCTAGAGAAAACGAGGAGAGGAGGGAGAAAAGAAGAAAGGAGAGAGATAGCGAATGAACTTTGAATAAAATAAGTAGAAGAAATGAATGAAATAATGAAAAATAAAAGAAGAAGAAAGAAGAAAGATAATGGAGAGAAGATAAATAAGAAAACTTTCTCCCATAAAACTCCTCTGGAGGAAACTCTAGGCGACGTTTCGGCATTGACCATTAAAAAAGTGACTTGATGGTACAGGAGGGACCGAAACATCGCCTAATGTTCCTTCTTCAGAAAATGAGTTATTTGTCCAATGTTTCAGTCATGGTATTGGGGTTATTTGTTCATTGTTCCAGTCATGGTATGTGGGTTATTTGTCCATTGTTCCAGTCATGGTATTGTAGGTTATTTGCCAATGTTCAGTCATGGTATTGTGGGTTATTTGTCCATTGTTCAAGTCATGGTATTGTGGGTTATTTGTCCAATGTTTCAGTCATGGTATTGTGGGTTATTTGTCCATTGTTCCAGTCATGGTATTGTGGGTTATTTGTCCAATGTTTCAGTCATGGTATTGTGGGTTATTTGTTCATTGTTCCAGTATGGTATTGTGGTTATTGCAATGTTTCAGTCATGGTAATGTGGTTTTTGTCCATTGTTCAGTCAGGTATTGTGAGTTATTTGTCAATGTTTCATTCATGGTATTGTGGGTTATTTGTCCATTGTTCCAGTCATGGATGGGTTATTTGTCCAATGTTTCAGTCATGGTATGGGTTATTTGTTCATTGTTCAGTCATGATTGGGTTATTTGCCATTGTTCAGTCATGGTATGGGGTTATTGTCCATTGTTCCAGTCATGGTATTGTGGGTTATTTCCATTGTTCAGCATGGTATTGTGGTTATTGTCCATTGTAGTCATGGTATTGGTTATTGTCCATTGTTCCAGTCATGGTATTGTGGTTGTCATGTTCATCATGGTATGTGAGTTATTTGTCCAATGTTTCAGTCATGGTATTGTGGTTATTTGTCCATTGTTCGTCATTTTATTGTGGGTTATTTGTCCAATGTTTCAGTCATGGTATTGTGGGTTTTGTTCATTGTTCAGTCATGGTATTGTGGGTTATTGTCCATTGTTCCAGTCATGGTATTGTGGGTTATTTGTCCATTGTTCAGTCAGGTATTGTGGTTAATTGTCCATTGTTCAGTCAGGTATTGTGAATTATTTGTCCATTGTTCCAATCATGGTATTGTGGGTTATTTGTCCATTGTTCCAGTCATGGTATTGTGGGTTATTTGTCCATTGTTCCAGTCATGGTATTGTGGTTATTTGTCCAATGTTTCAGTCATGGTATTGTGGGTTATTTGTCCAATGTTTCAGTCATGGTATTGTGGGTTATTGTCCATTGTTCAGTCATGGTATGTGGGTTATTGTTCATTGTTCCAGTCATGGTATTGTGGAGTTATTTGTCCATTGTTCAGTCATGGTATTGTGGGTTATTTGTCCATTGTTCAGTCATGGTATTGTGGGTTATTTGTCCATTGTTCCAGTCATGGTATTGTGGGTTATTTGTCCATTGTTCCAGTCATGGTATTGTGGGTTATTTGTCCATTGTTCAGTCAAGGTATTGTGGGTTATTTGTCCATTTTCAGTCATGGTATTGTGGGTTATTTGTCCATTGTTCCAGTCATGGTATTGTGGGTTATTTGTCCATTGTTCTAGTCATGGTATTGTGGGTTATTTGTCCATTGTTCCAGTCATGGTATTGTGGGTTATTTGTCCATTGTTCCAGTCATGGTATTGTGGGTTATTTGTCCATTGTTCCAGTCATGGTATTGTGGGTTATTTGTCCATTGTTCCAGTCATGGTATTGTGGGTTATTTGTCCATTGTTCCAGTCATGGTATTGTGGGTTATTTGTCCATTGTTCCAGTCATGGTATTGTGGGTTATTTGTCCAATGTTTCAGTCATGGTATTGTGGGTTATTTGTCTATTGTTCCATTCATGGTATTGTTGGTTATTTGTCCATTGTTCCAGTCATGGTATTGTGGGTTATTTGTTCATTGTTCCAGTCATGGTATTGTGGGTTATTTGTCCATTGTTCCAGTCATGGTATTGTGGGTTATTTGTTCATTGTTCCAGTCATGGTATTAGCTAAAACTTACTAACTTTTGTGCATAAATTAAAAAAAAGAAGAGTGCATGACAAAAACAGATAAGATAGATAGGTGGATAGATAGATAGATTGACAGTTTGATAGATAGATGGAGTAATAGAGAGAGAGAGAGAGAGAAAGAGAGAGAGAGAGAGAGAGAGAGAGAGAGAGAGAGAGAGAGAGAGAGAGAGAGAGAGAGAGAGAGAGAGAGAGTGGCTCTACCAACATATATATCAGCATTAACACAAACTTTTATATTTTCTTTAATGAGTCACGCACTAGGAAAAAAAAAGTTTTTCTCGTCCGAGGCAATAAAAGTTTTATTTACATTTTTATTTCATGGGATTAGTGGTTGTTACACTTTTGTTGTAGTTGTTGTTGTCGTTGTTGTTGTTGTTGTTGTTGTTATCGTGGTTACTGTTGTTGTTCTTGTCGTGGTGGTTGTTGTTGTTGTTGTAGTTGTTGTTGTTGTGGTTGTTGTTGTTGTTGTCGTGGTTGCTGTTGTTGTTCTTGTCGTGGTTGTTGTTGTTGTTGTAGTTGTTGTTGTTGTTATTGTGGTTGTTGTTGTTGTTGTCGTGGTTGCTGTTGTTGTTCTTGTCGTGGTGGTTGTTGTTGTTGTGGTGGTTGCTGTTGTTGTTCTTGTCGTGGTGGTTGTTGTTGTTGCTGTAGTTGTTGTTGTCGTGGTGGTGGTTGTTGTTGTCGTGGTTGCTGTTGTTGTTGTCGTGGTGGTTGTTGGTGTTGTTCTTGTCGTGGTTGTTGTTGTCGTGATTGTTGTTGTTGTAGTTGTTGTTGTCGTGGTTGTTGTTGTTGTTGTCTTGGTTGTTGTTGTTGTAGTTGTTGTTGTCGTGGTTGTTGTTGTTGTTGTCTTGGTTGTTGTTGTTGTAGTTGTTGTTGTCGTGGTTGTTGTTTTTGTTGTTGTTGTTGTCGTGGTTGTTGCTGTTGTTGTTGTCGTGGTTGGTGTTGTTGTTGTTTTTGTTGCTGTTGTTGTTGTCGTGGTTGTTGTTGTTGTCGTGGTTGTTGTTGTTGTTGTGGTTGTTGTTGTTGTTGTCGTGGTTGTTGTTGTCGTGATGGTTGTTGTTGTTGTTGTTGTAGTTGTCGAGTGTAATATATAACGAGCCTCAACATTTAAAGAAGAAAGATTAAGTCTGGAGTTTTATGATTTTTAAATACTAAACTCTCTCTTTCTCTCTCTCTCTCTCTCTCTCTCTCTCTCTCTCTCTCTCTCTCTCTCTCTCTCTCTCTCTCTCTCTCTCTCTCTCTCTCGTCTCCTTAAACTTACCACTTTTGAAAATGCAAAAAATTGAACACAAATGCAGTATAACTCGATGCTTTATTAAGTCTATCGTCAGTAAAGACTGACATTACACTGCGTCAGTGCTTACGTCTTCTATGTAGACTTGTAGAAAGTCTTCGACGAGTACCCTGTGCAAGACTGAGGCCTTAATAAATGGCTGTTGTATACAACTGGATAAGTGACTGGCTCACAGACGAGAGACAAACTGGTACTCAGAAGAGAGATCTGGATAAGTGACTGACTCACAGGCAGGAAACAGACTGGTACTCAGAAGAGAGATGCCTGAGTGGCTTCCCGTAAAGAGAGTGGAGTTCCCTAGGGTTCAGTTCTTGGCCTAATCCTCTTTATAATACCTTTGCTCTATATATAAATGATCTGGAAGTTAAGCTGACATTTTTTAGATGGGAAAATTTGAAGATGAAGCCAAACTGGGATGAAGAACACAATGTTATGTTGAAAATAATATAAAATGCTGACAACTTGAATAAGACACATGTGCAACAGTTGTGTAACTTTACTGCACAATATGTGACTGAAGAAGCCCACTGTGTAAGGCGAAACGTTTCATCAATAAAGACACCCAACTGTTTCACATGTGTCTTAATCTTCGAAGAACCTCAGGCAAAGTTGAGTCCTTGAGAATTCAGAGTGATCATGCAAGATGATGTCAACTGCTGTAGCGGCGCTGTACGTCACAGATGATGTCAACTGCTGTAGCGGCGCTGTACGTCACAGATGATGTCAACTGCTGTAGCGGCGCTGTACGTCACAGATGATGTCAACTGCTGTAGCGGCGCTGTACGTCACAGATGATGTCAACTGCTGTAGCGGCGCTGTACGTCACAGATGATGTCAACTGCTGTAGCGGCGCTGTACGTCACAGATGATGTCAACTGCTGTAGCGGCGCTGTACGTCACAGATGATGTCAACTGCTGTAGCGGCGTTGTACGTCACAGATGATGTCAACTGCTGTAGCGGCGCTGTACGTCACAGATGATGTCAACTGCTGTAGCGGCGCTGTACGTCACAGATGATGTCAACTGCTGTAGCGGCGCTGTACGTCACAGATGATGTCAACTGCTGTAGCGGCGCTGTACGTCACAGATGATGTCAACTGCTGTAGCGGCGTTGTACGTCACAGATGATGTCAACTGCTGTAGCGGCGCTGTACGTCACAAATGATGTCAACTGCTGTAGCGGCGCTGTACGTCACAGATGATGTCAACTGCTGTAGCGGCGCTGTACGTCACAGATGATGTCAACTGCTGTAGCGGCGCTGTACGTCACAGATGATGTCAACTGCTGTAGCGGCGCTGTACGTCACAGATGATGTCAACTGCTGTAGCAGCGCTGTACGTCACAGATGATGTCAACTGCTGTAGCGGCGCTGTACGTCACAGATGATGTAAACTGCTGTAGCGGCGCTGTACGTCACAGATGATGTCAACTGCTGTAGCGGCGCTGTACGTCACAGATGATGTCAACTGCTGTAGCGGCGCTGTACGTCACAGATGATGTAAACTGCTGTAGCTGCGCTGTACGTCACAGATGATGTAAACTGCTGTAGCGGCGCTGTACGTCACAGATGATGTCAACTGCTGTAGCGGCGCTGTACGTCACAGATGATGTCAACTGCTGTAGCGGCGCTGTACGTCACAGATGATGTCAACTGCTGTAGCGGCGCTGTACGTCACAGATGATGTCAACTGCTGTAGCGGCGCTCTACGTCACAGATGATGTCAACTGCTGTAGTAGACAAGACACAAAAATGATAGCGACTGTCACTGAGTCTTTTTTTTTTTTTTTAATTTTTCTCGGGGGACGTGAAAAGCTAATCGTAGGTGTGATTTACAGGTCCCCAAACCTTGATAGGGAATGCGGTCAATTTCTAAGGGGCGAAATTACTAGGGCATCTAGAAAGGAAAATGTTGTGTTAATGGGAGATTTTAATTATGCAAATTGATTGAAGCAATTTTTATATGTCAGAAAACGTGATAATAAGTTATAGTATCCAGCGAGGTATAGGGAATAGTGAGGGAAGAACAGGAGCGAGATGTTGCCTAGTACACTCGCTACCTCACTCAACTACGAAATAAACACAAGCTAAACCCACACAGACTGTCATATGTATATTAAGTAGAAGAGGCAATCGGAAGTCAACAGATTAATGCAACTGTCCCAGGATGATGCATTGACAACGACGCAGCCGCTTCAGCATTAGAAGTAGTGGTAAGAGTTGTGAGAGTCACAGCAGAGCTGGTGGTAGCCAGAAGTTGAACTACTGGTACACACAGCTCTGTGAGTACCAGCGGAGGAACACCAGAAGAAACAGATCTAATTAAGCAGAGGTAGTTGAACCCCACGTCTTTCATCTTGTTGTAGCTTCTCGTAAATTCAATGCCTTTATTTTTTATTCCAGAACGGTATGGTTTACTTCCCTCCCCACTCCATGTTTTCATGGCGACGGTGACATTAGGGAATGGAGGGTGGGGAGAGAACCTTCTGTTTTACTAACCTTGACTCACACTCTTAGATAATACACGGTAGTTCTTAATCCAAGAAGACGTAGATCTCAGCAGAGAGCCTCAGAGTAGACTCGCAAGTCCTCTGTTATGCCTTTTGCCCGTGTACTCCCATGCACTCTTCTGTAGTCTCTTCCTCCCCGTCTCTCTCTCTCTCTCTCTCTTTCTTTTTCCCTTTTCTTCCCTCCCCTTCCACTTCCTCTCACTCGTCTCTCCCTTTCATCAAGAAAACTCCTCAGGTATTAGGATGGACCTGCTTGAAGACTGTAACATACTGACAGCTAATAGAGTTCCAGTACTCAGTACCACACACACACACACACACACACACACACACACACACACACACACACACACAGTTGAAGACTCAGATGAATCACAGGGATGTTAGGAAGTATTTCTTCAGTCACAGAGTGGTCAGGAAATGGAATAGTTTGGGAAGTGATGTAGTGGAGGCAGGATCCATTCATAGCTTTAAGAAGAGGTATGATAAAGGTCATGGCGCAGGGAGAGTGACCCAGTAGCTGGGCCAGAAGCTGTGAATCGACCCCTGCAACCACAACTAGGTGAGTACAACTAGATGAGTACACACACACACACACACACACACACACACACACACACACACACACACACACACACACACACACCCACACACACACACACACACACACACAACAAGGAGCATTTCGCCAGAGGCCAACATTAACCCAATAACCTGTGCAGAAAGCGTACATATGACAAATTTAAGACTAACTTGCAGAAATCTCATACTGGAGTATTCAAGCAGCTATATACGACATACAGTACGCAGCACCAGCATGGAATCCCCACATGATCAAGAGCAAGGGAATGTGTGTGTCTGTGACATCCTTTATCATATATTTAACCATCACCAGCATACAGTTCCTCTTTCTCTTACTATCCCTGTTTCACTTTTACCCGGTACCCGTTGTTCATTCTCTCTCTCTCTCTCTTTCTCTTTCTCTCTCTCTCTCTCTCTCTCTCTCTCTCTCTCTCTCTCTCTCTCTCTCTCTCTCTTCACTTCCTATCCATCCCTTTTTACAACTAACGATTGAACCCGAGTTAAGCTAAGAGTTCCTGCACATGTTTTACAAGCGAAGTGCTGTTATTCTGCCTCAGATCACACACACACACACACACACACACACACACACACACATCAGGGAAGAAAGTTCCTCTGTACTAATCTACCTGGACTTCCAACTCATTTCTGCAACATTGAAAGCTCCTGCTGATGTGCTGACTGTAATTCGAAAGGTCTAAAGGTATAATTCAGCTATGTATACGGGGGTGTTGAACCATGGTCCTTCCAAACGTGCGAAATGTCCCGAGTTTCAGGGTTTGTTTCTTGGCACGATACACGGGGGAGAGAGCCTTCAGCTCTTCTATCCTTGACACCTCTCACCTAGATAATACACAGGTAGACGTAGATAGTTCTTATCAACGTGGACTTACATGTTCTCTACTCTTTGTCTTTTTCCATTACTCATTTATCTAATTGTTAACTTAGATTCTCCTCGTTTATATAATTATTATCTTAGATTCTCCTCGTTTATCTAATTATCTTAGATTCTTCCTCTTTTGTTCCATTTCTTCCATTATTCCTTATTTACTTGATGGCTTCCTTCCTCCCTTCATTCTTCCTTTTTATCTTTCTTTTTTCCCTTCCTTCCTTCCTTCCTTCATTCCTCAATTCAGTCCTTCATTTTTCATTTATTCCTCCCTTCCTTCCTCCGCATTGTTTCCCCTTCTCCCTTATTCTCATATTTCCTCTTCTGTTACAGGGCTTTCATATCGCCTCCTTTTTTTGTTCTCTCTCTCTCTCTTTATTCTTCTTCTCCTTCTCCTCCTTCTCCTTCTCCTCCTCCTTCTCCCCAGACAACAAACACTACACTTCTGTGTGGCAGAAGACAAGAGGCTTTAATCTTTAAATACATTTTCTGCGTAATCCTTTATGGCTACGAGATCCTGGATAATCCTATCCCAGGAGTCATCCTCTGCAGCTGTTTCGCCTCCTTAGGATTATGTCTGGAGAGCAGAGCGAGGTGAGATGGAGCCATGTCTGGCCCTGGCATTAAGATGGTGCCATACCCAGGGGGATGGGGGCGGTGCCCTCCTCTCAATGCTCTTAGATAGTTCCATACCTCTTCATGGCCTTAGGAAAGTACAGAGGTGAGTCCTGGCCCTGGCGTGGCCACTGTGCTGGCCTCTTGGCCCTGGAAATGGTGAGTTAAAAAGCGGGGCGAAACAGAGTGAAACGTTTTGGAGTCGAAGCGTATTTCTTTTTTTGAGTGATGTTTTGGCAAGTAGAAGAGAAAGGCGAATATGTATCGGTTACCTGGTTTTAGTTCCGAAACGTTTCGCCCAGACGGGAGGCTACTATATTGGAGAAACGAAACGTTTCACAAGTTTTGATGCTCACGTTTTACTCCAAAGCCGGGTCTGCAACGTGTGGGTTTTATACACCTGTGATGATTGTTGCAGCCGGTTGTTGCAGCTGGTGGGTTGTTGCAGCTGGTGGGTTGTTGCAGCTGGTGGGTTGTTGCAGCTGGTGGGTTGTTGCAGCTGGTAGGTTGTTGCAACTAGCTGTTGCAGCTGGTTATTGCAGGTGGTTGCGCTAACCTCACCATCACTTGTCATGTCAGCTTTCTTCCCATTCTCTTATTTTTATCACTTTCCATATTTTCTTCCACGAGACTTCTTCTCTTCCTTCTCATTTCTTCCTTATTTTTTTTTAGTTCTCTTCCTTCTTCAGTTTTTCCCAGCTTCCTTTTTTGTACTCCTGGCTTAACAGAGAGAGAGAGAGAGAGAGAGAGAGAGAGAGAGAGAGAGGAGAGAGAGAGAGAGAGAGAGAGAGAGATCTGAGATTCCAGCAGAGCCTTCAACACTGGAGGGATGTGGGTGACCTTACTGTTATGTACAAGGCCAACATTGTCAAAGTATCACACTTGGGTCCACTTCGAGGACAGCGAGAAGCAAGCTTCTATACCACAAGACGGGCAGCAAGCAGCAACTTCACTCTGGCTGTAACCTTCTCCAGAACATCACTTCATCTGAGATCATTTATACCCAGGATGACTCGAGTCTGGAACACATTCGTACAGCATTATGATGTCAACGAGATAAAGTCAGTTGATCAAATGAAAATGCTGACCCACAGATGGCTCCAACTTCATCCTGTTCCCTACTTGTATGTTTCATAACAATAAAAATGCTGTCAAATGAGCTGATGTAGGTAACAGCTCTTAGCTTGTCAATAAAGTTTGGAATCCTTAACCTAACCTTGTCAAACCCTGTGTAAAAAAGAGAGAGAGAGACAGAGAGACAGATATATAGTTAGGAACTCTTAACGAATCCTTGTAAAACCCTGTGTAAAGACAGAGAGAGAGAGAGAGAGAG
This sequence comes from Cherax destructor, assembly GCA_009830355.1. Taxonomy (NCBI): domain Eukaryota; kingdom Metazoa; phylum Arthropoda; class Malacostraca; order Decapoda; family Parastacidae; genus Cherax; species Cherax destructor. The sequence goes on along the minus strand of WNWK01008201.1, from coordinate 1,483 downwards.
AGAGAGAGAGAGAGAGAGAGAGCATATCGTCATGTTGATAAACCATCAAAGAAAACAAACTTCAATAAAAATCAATAACAAATTATCAACATTGTTTAAAACACTTGATTACAAATCGGATTTTTTTTTTTGCGTCAGTGGTAATGCCAGCGCAGCACTGTGCTAAAATGCTCAAGGCCTCCATTATTACTATTAATACCAGCACTATTATTACCAGCACTATTATTACCAGAACTATTATTACCAGCACTATTATTACCAGCACTATTATTACCAGCACTGTAAATACCATTACTCCCGTAAAAGTATAATAAATTTAACCACAAGGTAAACACGTAAACCATGCAGGAGTCTGGTGTAACATTCATCAGTCACATACGTCAGTCAGGGTAATACTGAGTGGTGGTCAGTCCCCTGAGTAGCACGGTAGGTAGACTGAGGATCGAGCTTACACACACAGCTTCTCTCCCTCTAGAAGTGTCGTCGAAGAAGCTATGTTTGACACTGGGACGCTGCAGCTGTCAGACGCAAAACAGTGGAGGAATTCACCTTTAACCGGGAGGACGACACAAGTCAAAATCTGTTAGGAAATGTGACATGCACACTCCACAAGCTCCTTTCTCGGAGATACGAACTGGGATGTGTGTGTGAAATGAGACTCCACTCCCCTAACCACTAGAGCAGCATCATATCTAGTGGGATAGTCTCCAATCCGCTAGATGCTGTAGCACTGGAAAGTTGCAAAAAGCTACTTTCTACTGCCCAACTCTCATTTTTGTTTACAGAGAATAACCCACAGTGTTGCAACCACTGTGGGCCGACTACGTAACCATTTCCAAACAATACCAGTGTGATCTAAATATTGCAGTTGATATAATGCAACAAATACAAAAAAAAATGCACTATTTATGTATGTAATCAAAAGTGACTTTTAACAGGATATATTACACAGGCAAACAACCATTCACCTGACAACTTCAGCCACTCACACAATTCTCTTGACAGCAATAAAAAAAAATTGCCTAACCAACAATATTAATTACTTTAAAAAGGGTTCATGCGAATTGTAATTGATTACTTTGGATCAGTTACCAATTACTGGCAAGCATAGCAGAGAGAGAGAGAGAGAGAGAGAGAGAGAGAGAGAGAGAGAGAGAGAGAGAGAGAGAGAGAGAGAGAGAGAGAGAGAGAGAGAGAGAGAGAGAGAGAGAGAGAGAGAGAGAGAGAGTGGAATACTCTTAGAGCCCCGTCTCGTCTTCACTCTGTAATATTCATGCTTCATCTTCAGCAACACACTCACTTTTACTTCCTGTCTTACACTGTCTCACACTGTCTCACACTGTCTTACACTGTCTCACACTGTCTTACACTGTCTCACACTGTCTTACACTGTCTCACACTGTCTTACACTGTCTCACACTGTCTTACACTGTCTCACACTGTCTTACACTGTCTCGCCACTCTCTCCCAAGCTCTCTACTAT